>BLQM01000047.1:96159-108380 GCA_012489335.1 Triparma laevis f. inornata
AACGTCTCCCCTTCCGCGTCGAATATGCTGAAGATGGTTTGGAACGAGGAGATCGCGCTGAAGGCCAAGGAGGTGGCTTGCACGCTCGTGTTCGATCATTCTTCGCGTGCCTTTCGTACGTACGACAGCGGCGCGGGAACAGAGATACATGGCGAGAACCTTGCCGCCGGAAACGCCATAACCATCGCCGGTATCATGACGAATTGGATCGACAATGAACGTGTTGGTGTCGGCGACGACTCCCCCCAGAACGGTGGACACCTGACGCAAGCGCTGTGGGCCAAATCTGGTGAGAAGTACGGCCCGCGAGGAGCTAAGCGATGAGTATTCATATCATTCTATACTAACTCGTCGCTTCGCTCCTCGGGCTTCGTCCTCGCCTCGCTTCGCTCGCCGCTCGTCGCAGGTCAGCTTGGCTGCGCTCTGGCGACAGGCCTTCCAACGTACGACCGTTTTTGGGTCTGCCAGTACGGCCCCGCCGGCAATAATGGCCAGTCGACTTACGAGGCAGGAGCATCCTGTAGCAACTGCCCAACCGGCTACGACGGTTGCGATAGCAACATGTGCGTCAAGTCAGAATCGAACAACAACAGCAATGGACCACCGCAACGGGACCCGAACAGCAATGTCTGCGCCGACACGCGGCCAACTAGCTACTACGCGGCGAGAGGAGACGAGGGAAGTTTCACTTCGCCCATCGCACTTCCGGCTGAATTCGAGTCCTTCGGTTTGCCGACATCCAGCACTGGACAACCGACGATGACTCCCTGCGACCTTTACGACCTGCAGGACTACTGTGTCGCTCGCATCAACTGGTACAGAAAGACGAACCCCGCCTTCCCTTCAGGAAGGACTCGTGCGCTCGAGTACACAAACCAGAGACCTCTCAAACCCGTCAGCGCTCCCATGAGAAAGTGCCAGAATGAAAAATCGTTAAGCGATCTAATGTGAGATGACGAAAAGGAGCGAAGTGACGAGGATGTGGAGCGAGAGCGTGGCGACGAACACAACGGACGTTCTATTATACTAGCAAGGGGCGGGGCAACGAGATTACGAAGCTGAGCAAATACAACGATGAGCTCCAAATGAGCTCATCCAAATGATCTCGTTCAATTCTTCGCTTCGCTCCTCGGCTCGCTTCGCCCGCCGCTCCTCGCTAATGGACGTTCTATTATACTAACGCTCCTCGGACTTCGTCCTCCGCTCGCTTCGCTCGCCGCAGCTTCGACGGACCCCACACAGACAATTCATGCGCTCACCCCTCGAAATCGGCGACATGCAACCAAGGCTACCAGTGGACGGGCGTGCAGGAGAATTCCTGCTGCGTGAGGGCGTGTGATGATTTCGAGAACTGCAAAGACAAGCTCGATAAATGCCTCGCTCAGATGTGGGCGGAGGGCGATAATCACTTGGACTTTGAGGATCAGAATACCCCAAAGGTGAGGCACTGCGAGGACGAAGCGACGAGCTGAGAATACGTCAATTGCGCAAGAAATGAGGCTCCATGAGGAGCGAAGCGACGAGTAAAGTGGAGAACACGTTGTCTATGAACGAGGACTCATGGTCTATGAACGTTGTTGCTTCGCTCCTCGTAAAAAAAGTAGAGAACGCGTTGTCTATGAACTCGTCGCTTCGCTCCTCGCCGGGAATACGACGATTGCGCTCGAAATTCAGCTGCGCTAGTAGCTTCAGTCTAGGCATCTACGCCACTAACATTGCTACGCAATTCTAATTCGTTAACGCCAATCTTCATACGACTGCTCGCTACGCTCGTCGCAGCCTCCGCCGAGTAAGCAGAGGTTTCACTACCTCACAATGGTCACCGGCAACAAGGAGTACGCTGCCTGTGGGTTCGGTTTCGCGAAGATATCCGGGAAGAATCAGCTCATCATGACCCAAGGCTTTTTCAATCCAGTGGCTAGTTCTGCGATTGACCTTGGGGTGGGGGATCCGGAAACGTGGATGGGATCGGGGGCGGCAGGTGAGAAACTGCGAGGAGCGAAACGACGAGCTGGGAATGCGATAATTCCGTACGTTATTCGACTGCGCTTCTAGCCCCAATCTAGATTTCGACGCCAATATCATCGCAACGTAATTTTAAGTCGTTGACGCCAATCTTCATGCGACTCGCTACGCTCGTCGCAGGTACTACTCCGAGGTTGATAAACGTCAAAGACGAGGGCAACCCCACGAGCGAAGACGGGGCGTGGACGATGCCTTGCACGGACACTTGCTCCGACCCCACCGTGGGTGAGGCGAACGAGTGCGTTAAGTGTATTGGGAAAGATTACAGTAACGTTCCGCCGCCACCTGTACCTGAAGCGAAAGATTGCGTTGAAGTTGCAGCTGACGAGGAGGATTGCAGCTACGACGGTGAGAGAATCGCTCCTGTTGTTACTCAGCAGCCGTTGAACGGTGGGAGGGAGTGCAATTTGCCGGACGTGATTTGTGCACCTGGGATGGGATCAGTGCCGATTCCCGAAGATTGCATCGAAGTTGAAGCTGACGAAGAGGATTGCATCAGCGACGGTCAGACTCTGTCCCCCACGATTACTCCCGCGACTAACGGTGGAGAACCGTGCGTGGGATTGCCAGACGTCGTCTGCGAGCTTGGAGACGGCGAAACATGCATAAACAACGTCAACTGTGACTGCGCCGAGGTGAGAAACTACGAGGAGCGAAGCGTCAACATCAACGCCGCTTTCATCGCTACGCTATTCTAACACGTTAACAACAATATTCATGTGACTCGCTACGCTCGTCGCAGTCGCCTGCCTCCCGAACCACTTGTTCCAGTCCTGGACAGGAAATCTTCCCGACAATCGAACGGCAAGCCATTGGCACCGGAGCTGCTTGTCCGCAAGTACCGGTTGTATGCGTGCTTGGCGATGGCGTAACGTGCAATGGAAACTCCGCGTGCGATTGTGTCGAGGAAGCGACCGACGCAAATGATTGCAATTTCGACGGCGAACAGATCGTAGGTACGATTATTCGGCCCGCGGTGGGCACCGGAGCACCTTGTCTGCAACAGCCCTACACCTGCAAGCCCGGCGATGGCGACGTCCCCGATACTCCAACCAACTCACCGACTCAAGCTCCCGTTGATTGTGTCGAGGAACCGGCGTCAGCTGAAAATTGCGAAGTTGACGGTGGACAGATCCTTCCTACGATCACTCGGCCCGCGGTGGGCACCGGAGCACCTTGTCTGCAACAGCCCTACACCTGCAAGCCCGGCGACGGTGACATTCCTGACACTCCAATACCTCCCCCGACTGACCCTGACACCCCCCCTCCCGCCGACTGCACGAACAACCCCTCGTACACCTCGCCTCCACTTTACGAGTCGAACTTCGGAGCGGGCTGCTCTTATTTCTGCGAGAACATCTTAGGCCTCAGCTGCGAGAAACTAATTGAAGCGAATTATCCGAATTCTCCAAGCTACCGCGAGGACGTCGTCGAAAACTGCCCCAAATGCTGCTCCATCCGCTGCAATCGACGTCTTGACGCTCGGCAGAGGTCGTTGGCTCAGATGCTCTCCGAAGAAAGCAGGGCCCTTGGTGAGAATGCCGTGGCTTTCGCCATGACCGTTAACGCTATGGCTTTTGCCATGTTTATCGCTGGAGTGTTCTTAATAATGGCGATATTCAACACGCGAGCCAAAAAAGTCCCCCAAGCCACCCACGCACGCACTGCAAGCACCCCACCACTCCAAAAGGACTATAAGCCCGAGTTCGAAGGAGACGCGACGCCCCTCTCCCCCCCCTCCTCCAGAATGCGCAGAGAAATGAACGGAATCAGCTCGCCCCTAAGCAAGCTGAAAATATGAAAACGCACACAAAATCGCACAACTCACAATTGCATTATATTGCATTATTTCACGATATCATAATAAGTAAGAAAAATACATTCAATATGATAAAATTACGGCTTATTCCCATCATTATCCTCATCTTCGAACTTCTTGATTTCGACCTCGTTCCTCATCTCCTTCTTCCTCTGTTTCTTCGTCTTCTGCTTCTTCGCTCCCCACCCTTGCTTCTCCCCCTCCTCCCTCTCCTTCGCCGCCGCCAGCGCCATCTGCTCCCTCAATTTCTCCACCTTGTCCGCGCTCTCCTTCCCGTTCGGCCAGCACTGATTTTTCCACTGAAACGAGTGCAGCGAGGAGCATTAGCGAGACGAGGAGCGAAGCGACGAATTAGTTTAGATTGCTCTTAATAATCGTCGCTTCGCTCCTTATGGAGCCTCATTTTCGACCGTAATTGTCGCATTTCCGGCGAGGAGCGAAGCGACGAGTTCATAGACCATGAGTCCACGTTCGTAGACAACGTGTTCTCTACTTTACTCGTCGCTTCGCTCCTCATGGAGCCTCATTTTCGAGCGCAATTGTCGTATTCCCAGCTCGCTGCTTCTCACCTCCTCCTCCTTCTCCCCCTTCCACTCCCTAACCTTCTTCATAACCACCATCCTCCTCCCCAAAAGCAACCCCAAAGGCTGATAGCACACCCACTCCAACTCCAAACAAGGATGAGTCGGCAAATCCGTCTCCTCAAAATCCTTCAAACTAGGTATCAAATAAACCAACCGACCTTCAACCTTTAATTGTCTAGCCGACACTGTCAGTAAATCCGCCATCACGTCCCCCACAGGATAAATCTGAGTCTGCGGTATATGATCATGTCTATGTTCATCCGGTATGGGTTTTTGTCTTTCCTTCGTAGTCCCACTTTTCCGAGCCCCCGCTCTAATTCCATAAGGCGGGTCAGTCACAATCGCATCAAACCCTGCGAAGGGGGAGGGAGGAGCGGCAAGCGAAGCGAGCCGAGGAGCGAAGTGATGAGTTAGTTTAGAGTGTTCTTAATGCGAGGAGCGAGAGCTCTATATCCTCGTCGCACTCGCTCCACATTCTCGTCGCTCTCGCTCCACATCCTCGTCGCTTCGCGCCTCGTTGTCGTCCTTCGCTCCTCTTAGTTCCTCACCTTCTTCCCCTTTAAAAACCCTCGAATGCAACGAATTATCCGCCCTAACAATCTCCGGCAGCGGTAACCCCGAATCCTCAAAATTCCTCATAACCCCCCCTTCCCCCTTTCCTTTTAAAACTCTCGTATCAATATCAGTCCCAACGCATATCCCACCTAAAACTGAGGCGCTGAATAATATACTACCGGTGCCGACGAACGGATCGAATACGTAACTGCTCCGACGCGTAGCGAGGAGCGGCGAGCGAAGCGAGCCGTGTTAGAAATGCGTATCGAAAAAAAGCGACGCCAACGTTGAGATTGTCGCTACTCATAACGAGCAGAATTAACGCATTCCAAGCTCGTCGCTGAGACTCCTCGTAGCTTCTCACCTATTCGACTTCACTAAACCTGCGTTACACATTATTAAAGAAAGTTCATTATCCATACTCGTGGGACCTAAGTAAGTTCTTTTTTTAAGAGTGTATTTTTCGACTCGATCACGACCTCCTTGAGCGAAGAGAGAACAGAAGTAAACTGATAAAGGTGGACGGTTTATATTTTCAGGAATTGGTTTACCTTTGTGATTGTGTTTAGGGTATAGAGGTGCTCCGGAGATACCGACGGGGTATTCGTGGATGATGGCCATGGTTAGGGTGGGGTCTTTCATGAGGACTTGGCCGGGGGGTTTGTGGAGGTCGATGAATTTGTGCATTATGGTGGATTGTGAGGATTTGGGGAATTTGGACGCGAAGGTGTCGAAGATTACTTTCCAGGTGCAGCCGGATTGGCCGAAGGGCTGCCGAGGACGAAGTCCGAGGAAAGGAGGTTTGAGTAAGATATGAAATTATAATGCGGAGGATAATACGTAGCGCGTCGATCGAGGAGCACGAGGAGCGCACGTTGAGGACGGTGGGTCTCACCTTAGAATTCTTCACGCAGTCCTCCTCCGTCCCCCCCACACTATTAACCTTATAAATATGCTTAATCAACACCGTACTCCTCGCAACACTCCTCGCGATTTCCTCACTCGGAAAGTGACATAAAAGGAAGGGACGGAGCATGTCGAATGTGGAGGCAGAGTAGACGGTGGAGGGGGAGAGGGAGAGACGTAATAGGGAGGAGTCGAAGTCGCATTTGCGGAAGTCGAGGTGGCGGTGGACGAAGTGGACGAGGTAGGGGGGGGGGAGGAGGGAGGGGGGGAGAGGAGGGGGGTGGAGTAGACATCGTCGAAGTGGCCATCGATAAGCTCGAGAAAGAATATGCCTATTAAGTTTCACAAAATCGACTTAAAAGTAGTAGGGACTAGGATTGGGTGATTTGGGCCTCAGAGATTGCTGAGCTGGAAGGAAAGGTCAAGGTGCTGACTATGGAGAGAGAGTTAGGACAGCAAAGTTCCAGAACTTCGTGTTTTTCTCGCCTCAGAAATCCTCGTTTAGAGATCAGACACGCCTCGCGCCGGTCTTCTCAATTAATCTAGATGTTTGGAATACCTTTGGTATTCACGTTCTTACAAATGCTCCTACATATTTTCCGCTGCAATGGATTTACGACATTATCTAGACACGACAATCTCGGTGCTATCTCTGCGCAATCTCGCAGATCGTTCACGACGAAATCTCCCCTCCTCGCGATCAAAGGCGTAATCTTCGACATGGACGGAACGCTCACTCCTCCCGGTAATATCGACTTCGTCGCGCTCCGCAATTCAATCAACGCAATCGCATCGACCGATTCCAACTACGCCGAAATCTCCTCAGGTGAGGCGCCACGGAAGTCTCAGCGACGAGCTGGGAATACTACAATTACGGTCGCAATTTGTATGAGCGACGTAGTTCCAGTTTAAACGCTCAAGTACCTTTCGTTGCTACGTAATTCTAACTCATAAACAACAACATTCATGCGACTGGCTACGCTCGTCGCACATTCCTTTTTACGACGTTCCATGTCTTTATCAGTCGAAGGTAGAGACGTTCTCGAGACCTGCCAGATGTTGAGCCCAGCCGGTCAAAAGGATGCCGGAAAAGTTCTAAAAGAGTTAGAAGATAAATGCAGAATAAATATGAAACTAACTCCCGGCGCTCTCTCAACTCTTCAATACCTTAAATCCCAAAAAGTCAGAGCCTCCGTAGTAACCCGTAACGTTACACCTTCCCTCGAACATTTGGAGAAAATTCTAGAATCTCATGGTATAACTTTAGACCCAATGATAGGTGCGATTTAGAGAGAACGTGCTCGATGATGATATATTTAAAATCAACGAAGAATGTCTGAATACGGCGACTCCCAATTGCAAATAGTACGAGGAGCGTCATGCAGAGACTCCAGGACCCCCAAAAGCGGCAGCAATAATGTCTCCTTCGAGCACATACACAACGTTCGCCCTCCTCGTATTTGTTGATCGTCGTGTTCGCATTCTAACACTCTCCCTTCGAACACACGTTCGCGACTCTCTTCGATTAATAGCACGTGATACCATTCACTTCGGTTCAATAATAAAACCCAAACCCCACCCCGAAGCATTAAACTTAATCATTAAAAAATGGGGTTTCAAATCTGACGAAGTTATAATGGTCGGTGATTCTCTACAAGATGATATTATGGCCGCGAATTTAGCTAAGTGTAAGAGTTGTTGGATTGATACAGGAATTGATAATGCGACGGGGAGGGGGCAGGAGGGGAAGCCTGATTGGGTTGTTGAACGTATTGGAGATGTTGAAAGGGTGATTGATGATTATAATAAAAATAATTGAGGTGTTGATGTTTTGAATGCGTGACTCTTCTTTTTTTAAATCTCACTTTCCTCTCGCTCTCCCGCTCCGGTGACGGTTTCGTCGACTGTGAAGCGTACGGTCTTCTTTTGACTTTTTTGCACGCTTCCTTCATATAATTGTTCCTCTCTTTCCTTTCTCTCCCTCCCTCTCTTCTCTTCCTAAATGACAGGATTCGGGATGGTCTGCTTTCCCCCGCTGATAGCGTAAGGCGCCGTACCCCCTTTGATCGTCCTGAGTTGAATCTCCACGGGCGGTCCTGATCCTCTCTCTTCTTCCTCATCTGCTTTCTTCCACGACCTGTCCACCTTGGACGCGAACCAGGCGATGAAGGGTACGAAGATGCTCGCGAAAGCTCCGATATTCGCGAAGGCGACTTAAGTCGCCTCCACTACCGTCGGACTCTCCGAGAGTTGCTCCGTGCAAACAAACGGAAATGACAAGATTCCTAGGTTCTCGCAGATACCACTGCAATGAGCATACTTAGTTGCAAGTTAGAATTGCGCTAGTATTTACTGTCCCGAATTCGCATTATCAGCGTCGCAGCTTCTCACCTCATCCAAATGTCCGTAATGCCTGGGGGTTGATAAGGTTAGGGAGGGGGGTCAGAATTAGACTATTAGTCACTTTGTCCTACCATCTCACCGTTGATATACGATTCTTTAGGAATTGGGGGGTTATATGACGCATCAAAGTCAGTGTTATTGCAATAATATTTTGAAAACTCGTATACATAGTTGGACCTGTGTCGAACATGTAAGCTGGATTTTCGAAAGGGATTTACGTGTTAGTGAAGTCAGTAGTAATGTTTTATATTTTCCTGCCCGTGTCACTTACCTACGAAGCCATTAGCAGGAGCGAGATCTTGCAGGAATGGGCCGCATCGATCGATTCCTTCAAAAAAGGATTTTACTTGCTCCTCATCAGCTGGGTCAAACTTTGGAACCTCCACATTCGTGACATTCATGACATAAGTTGCCGTTACTCTGGCTATGCAGCTTCCTTTCTCTAGCGCCTCTTCAGGAGTTTTACCGACTGCAGTAGTTTTTTTGAAGTTGTACATTTGAGCCGTCGGGTCACCATCAAGACCAGCTTGAAAACCTGAAATCTTACAAAAATAAGTATTTTCGAATTCGTTAGCGTCACCATAGCGTTGATTCATGCAATCGCTTTCGTAATCGTCAATTTCAATATATGCACCCGTATCGTAATCGACCGAACATGTTAACTCTGAAGGATCGCACATGTCTGAATAAGTGTTATAACTTTCGGGCTGGTACGAGTTTGGATTTCACATTCGCATTTCATCTCGGGGGTAACCCAAAGCGATGTAGTGGTCTTGCTGTCAAAGTCAGGAAGCATGATTTGACGAGTGCTGTTCGGGGCTTTGAATAACATAGTAAATCTGATATGGTCACCATACATATCACTGTTTTGTGCCATGTTCAAGGGGTTGTTGCTCTCGCATCGCCCATGCTCAATTCTGTAATCAATATACGCAGTTACGATTTCTTTCGGCTTCACCACTTCCTCTGTGCGGGTCGAGTTAAGCAAGACGAATGGTTAGAATTTTAAAGAAGAACATTCTACCCCGGGTAGGATTATTTCGAAACTTACCGCAGACTTTCAGCAGCACAGAAACCGATTTGGCTTGAATATACATCCGAGCGCTTATGCCAGCTTCAGAAATAGCAAGGTTGTCATTGCTGTCGCCATACATAAAAACATCTTCGAATTTTTCTTTGTAGTTACCTCCAGGTTGGTAGTCTTGATGACTTGAACCAGCGATGCTCCCTACAACCTGAACGGGACCCTTGACAATATTGGCTTTACTTCGGTAGGTGGAAAGAGGCTCTCAGGAGATGCCTTCCCCTTCTAGCGGAACCTTCGTAATAGTCACGGTGTAGCTAAACTTGACCTTCGAAACTTCCATTCTGAACAGGGTGAAAAAGCCCGAGCAAAGAATGAGGTACATGACGATGCTCTACTTGAGCGGCGCCTGGGGCGCCCTGGGAGTGATGTCCTGTCTGATGTTGAAGAGCTCGATCGGCAGAAAGTCGCCGGTGTTGATTTTGAAGTTCTCGGCGAGCCCATGAATAGTGTCAGAGACGGTCGTCATTCCTGAGTCCAAGTGCTTTATCCCGCCAGTAACGTGTTTCGCAACCGTGGCCCGCTTGGATTGTTTGGCTGGCGCATCAGACATGCTGAATAAAACGCAATGCAATAGAATTAGTTTACGTGAGTATTGGGGATCTTCGAACGAGCGCGGAGGACGGATTGAAGAGCCACAACGTAAAAAATTGTGAACAACGAAACATTATCCACAGTCAGACCCTATCGCCAATGTTGTTGTTTGCTCGTTTTTACGATTTATAGATTAAATAACGTAGTAACATTAAGGAGAGCGCTTTTATTATGGGGCTCAAGTACGACCAGTCACAGAACATTGCCAGAGCGGTTGCGAATCACCTGTTTCTAGGGTCTGTTTTCTTTTGGGTCGCTCTTTCCAGGTTTCTTATATTATACTTATTTTAATCCCGCTCACAAGCTTCTTTGGGTTAATTTTAGGCATCTTGCCTGCTTTCACCCGTGAATACCTGCTGCTCCGAACCGCAATTTCCGGAAAGCGCTTATATAAAAGTTGTGCAAGGCACCTGGCCCTGCTAGGCTCAGGCACGCCACGGAGGACATGAAGCGGGCCACGGTTGCGAAACATGTTACAGGCGGGATGAAGCACTTGGACTCCAGAATGACGACCGTATCAGACACTATTCCACCAGCCTACGACCGCTCGACTACTCCACCACGCCACCACGCCGCGACCCCTAACATGTCTCCAATTTGTTCGTCTCTCGTCTCAAAGAACGTCACCGTCATAATAACTACCTCGCCTTTGCGATCTGATCCAGACGTGTCGATGCTTCACACAACGTTGCAGTCGTTGTCTCTTGCCGGGCTCTCGTACTGCCGAAAACTTCTAATTGTTGATCACTTTGATGTCGGTGAACCGCGGCTGAGGAAGCAGAGCGGTCGGTTACCTCAAGCCAACATTGATAATTATAATGAGAGGATAAATAACTTTCGTTCGGCAACTTGGGCGGAAGGAACAGAAGTGGTCGAGCTATCAGAATGGCATGGTTTCGCTCTTGCTGTTAAAAGCGCGCTCTCTCTTGTGACAACGCCGCTCGTTTGCATAGTGCAGCACGATCTCGCCTTCCGTCGAGAGGTCGACACAAAGCCGATTGTTGACGTTTTGCTCAACAAAGATCATCATGTCAATTACGTTTACTTCAAACGAGACTCCCAGAGGAAATACGACATTAGGAGCAATATGCAGTTTGGGCTTGATTTGGGCGAGCCGGTGCAGTTTGAAACGTCTGAGCAGTCATCGTCAACTTCCGTTCCCCTCTTGCGTCTGCCTCGCTACTTTGACGGCACCCACATTGCAAGCGTAAAGTGGTACCACTCGCTTTTCTCAGGTCAATATTTGAATGGCAAAGAGCTTGGCTCTAAGGGTGATTTCATCGACACGAACCTAGGTATTTACATGCAGCGAAAGGCAAGCGAAAGGAAGGAGCTGACGACGCTACCCGATGGCTCGAAAGTGTCCCAAGGTGTTCTCGATCTGAGCGACGAATTTGGGTGCTGGTTGTGGGCTGGGGAGTACGATCCTTTGATTCAGCACTTGAACGGTCGAAAATTTCTCGGAGCTGAGGAAATAGCAAGCCGCAAAAAGGGAGGCAACGCACACAAATAAATGTCCGAGGAGGATGACGAACGTATCGGTCTCATACTTATTTTTATCCGTTCACAAGCTTCTTTGGGCTAATTTTAGCATCCTGCCTGCCTCCACCCGAATTTTACCTGCTCCCTCGAACCTCCATCGCCGGAAAGCGCTTAAAATAAAAGTTGTGTCAGGACATCTGGCCTGGTTCAGGCCTACCCCACAGAGGATACCATGGTGAAAATAGAAGAATTAATATAATTAACTAAGTATATAGTAACTTAGAATGAACGCCCGACGCTTTTAATATACAGCATGTAATTGTTATTTTTGACAATCTATTTCAATTTACAACGTGAAACCGAACTTCTTCGATCCCCCCAACCCTCCTACGCTCCCAACTTTCCCTTTCATATTCCCCGCGTAAATAGTCCTCTTCGCGAATCCCTTAAACCTGCTCCTCAGGCTAACCTTTGGCGTGTTCTCCACGCTGTTCGGGTTCGAGTTCTTCCCTAGTAGATTCAACGTTTCTCGACGCAACTTCTCCTCCGCGTACGCGTCTTTAATCTCCTGCTCCTTCAAGCTCTTGGTGAACATTTTCTTTAGTTTCATTTGACTCTTCCCTCCCCCCCCCACCTCCCCCTCCACCCCCCCACCCCCCACGCCCATACCTCCCGCCCCTCCGAAATCCATCCCAAAACCAAACTGCAAAACCTTCAACTTCGTTTCCTTCTTCTCCTCTTCCCCCCTCTGTCCCGGCAACTTCATCCC
>BLQM01000048.1:3337-29538 GCA_012489335.1 Triparma laevis f. inornata
CTAACCCCACCCACCTAATTCAGATCACAACCGCGAGCATGGCCGGTAGTAAAAACCTCTACGTTGGCGGTTCCTTTTACACGCGCGCGTGGAATGGTGAAGTCTCCGACTTCGTCAAGATCTTCAACGTAGGTACGAACAATTTCGCTACTTACGTTGTTCACTATCTCCCACTAAAACAACATTTATTAACAGTGCCACTCACTAATTCACGCGTAAACTCACTTACAGCTCATTTCAACGCCACCTCGAACATCTGGGCTCCTCTGAAGTTCGGGCAGTTGACGTGCTCGTGGTGTAGAGTGACGGTGCTGGCTTTGGCGTGGGATGAGAAGGTGAGGCAAAATTCGAGGAGCGAATGACGACAACGAGGAGCGAAGCCACGAGGATGTGGAGCTCGAGCGACGACGGATCGTATTATGAACATTGTAAACTAACTCGTCGCTTCGCTCCTCGGCTCGCTACCCCCATCGCAGACTCGGACGTTGCATATTGGCGGAAAGTTTAATAGTATTGATGGAAAGAATATACGGGCGGGGCTTGCCATGTACTCGGAGGAGACCGGGCACCTCGTGGCGCACCCTGGAGGAGGATTGAGCTTCGACGACATTGCGATGGACGGCGTTGCCACTGCCCTTCAGTTCGACCCCGTCTCGAGAGTGCTTTACGTGATGGGAAGGTGAGAAACTGCGAGGAGCGAAGCGACGAGCTGAGATTGCGATATTTACGATCGTAATTCGTTGCGCTAGTAGCTTCAAACACAGCAGCAACATTACTATCATCGCCACGCATTTCTAACAGATTATCGCCAATTTTCACACGACACGCTACGCTCGTCGTAGCTTCGACAGGTTGACTCAAACTGGGCAGCTCTGCCACGGCCTGGCGGCCTACGAGACCGACAGCAACATCTGGACGTGCCTTGCGGACGAGCTTCACTCCGTCGAGCCGTCCTCCGGCGGCAACATGCTGTTGACCGCGCACGGCCTGATTGTGGCGGGGAAGGTAAGAATCTGCGAGGAGCGAAGCGACGAGCTACCAACACGATATTTGTGCGAGTAACCTGGCTGCGCTGATAGTCTTATATTCAATTCTAACTCGTTAAACCAATCCTCATACGTCTCGCTACGCTCGTCGCAGGCCAACGCCGATTCGACGTGGATGAGCCCGGACAAGCCGTACACCATTGCTCTCCTCAGCTCGAAGAAAAACCTGACCTCCTCCTCCGCGCTCCAAGGCTACGATGACGACGACGACTCTACACCCTCCTCCTCTAAACCCTCCTCTCCCACTTCCTCCACCGAGTTCTCGTGGTCCTGGCTCCCCGGCTTCCCCGGGCACTCCAAACCTCTCCATACGCTGGCGAACGGCTTCGGAGAGTACGAGAACTACGTCTACGTCGGCGGCGAAGACTACCTCGCCTCCTGGACCATGACGAGGCCCACCCCCACTCACAAACAAAAGAAGACGCACAACAAACACGACCACCTCGTCCCCGTCACTACCAATTTGTTGGGCAAGTCCAACACCAACGTGACGGGGTCCATCATGAGGTGAGACAAGGCGTCGAGGATAGGGAGCGAACGACGACAACGAGGAGCTAACGTCGACGACGAGGATGTGGAGCGAGAGCGACAAGAATGCTCCACTCTCGCTCCTCGGATGCATCGCTCTCGCTCCTCGCATTAAGAACATTCTAAACTCTAACTCCCCCCTCCCCTCCTCGGGCTTCGGCCTCGGCTCGCCTCGCTCCCCCCTCCCCCCATTGCAGCGTCGCCCAGCTCACCATCCCGCTGAAGAAGGGGGACGTGGTCGACAACGACAATAACAACGTGGTCGTCGTCAACGACATGAATAAGATGAATATTTCCTCCATGGCGATTTACTTCTTGACGCTCGGCACGCTCATCGGTCTGGCGGTGGCCATCATTTGCAACAGGCAGATATGGGACGTTATATTAAATAGAGAGAGGAGCAAGACGGGGATATCTTTGGATACTTTGAGTTATGGGAGTGTTGAGAACAGTGACATGGAGGAGGCCATGCAGGAGGCCATGAAGGTGAGAGTGGGGTGGGGCGAGCGACGCGAGCCGAAGAGGCGAAGCAAACTAGCGAGGAGCGGAGCGGCGAGATTACGAAGGCGTCGTGAATACAACGAGGAGGCTCTTCGAAAACGCCACTCATATTGAACATTAAGTACATTATAAACTAACTCGTCGCTTCGCTCCTCGGCTCGCTTCGCTCGCCACAGTCCCGACATTTAACCAAGATGGGCGGCGTGCAGATCACGCTCATCGACCCGAAGGAAATCGTGCTGCAGCGAATCATCGGGGAGGGCACTTTCGGAAGGGTGTGGGTGGCCAAGTGGCGGAGCTCGCAAGTCGCCGTGAAGGAGTTCGTCTTCGCGCAGGCTGCCGTCATGGGGAGGAGCACTCAGCGGAAGGAAATCATAGAGGAGGTGAGACGCCATATCAATAATCAATATCAATCATTCGTATTCATTCTAACGCCCCCCCCCCTCCCAGATCGTCGGAGAAGCCGGCACCATGAGCTGCCTTCGGCACCCGCACATTCTCCAGCTCTTTGGGTGCTCGCTCACCTCGCAGGCCATCTGGATCGTGAGCGAGGTGAGGCAAAGCTCTGCAGCGAGGAGCGAAGCGACGATCTAGACGACAGTATTATGCAACTCGCCGCTTCGCTCCTCGTGGTCTCCGCTGCTTTCGTCGTTACTTAATTCTAACTCGTCGTCGCTTCGCTCCTCCGCTCCCCCCTCCCCCTGTCGCAGGTGTGCTGCTTGGGCTCTCTTCGGCAGGTCTTGGACGACTCCGACAGGAGCCTCTCGACAAAGGACAAGCTCAAGCTCGCCATCGACGTCGCCGACGGCATGGTCTACTTGCATGGGAAGGAGCCCGCTATCATTCACCGAGATTTGAAGAGCCACAACATCTTCGTGCACGAGGCGGGCGGCATCATGAGCGCCAAGATCGGGGACTGGGGCTCCGCGAGGGCCGCTCTCGCCGGCAATAGAACCATGACCCACGGGGTTGGAACGGCCTGCTGGCTCGCGCCCGAAGTCATCAAGCACTCGAGGGCCAGCAAGCTCTCGGACGCGTACGGCTTTGCCATAGTGCTGTGGGAGCTGGCGACTCGGATTGAAGTCTACAAGGGTCTCACCACGATGCAGATCATCGCCCAAGTTGCGAACGAGGGTCTCCGTCCGGGGGCTCCTGAGGAGGAATGCGTTTTTTCGAGCATAATGCAAGGTAAGCGAGGGTTAGCCGTATTGTTCATCGTTATTGTCGTCATCTCGACCACTAACAAAACCTTGCCCCCCCCCCCCTTAATCGCAGCATGCTGGGACGAAAATCCGCGAAAACGCTACCAGTTCGACCGAATTTTGAAAGAGCTGCAGGCTCTGTTGGTGGACTGCGAAGCGATGGAGGAGAACAACGACGCTGATGCTGATGAGGAGAGCGGGCTGTTGCTTCGCGGTAGGACCTCATCGAAGGCGATCAACGTCAAAAAGCAAAAGCAAAGCAAACCCAAAGATTGGAGAAGACGATAAAAATAACCAAAAGTAAGAAGACGAGCTTGAGTTAGACAAGTTCGAACGATCGAACGAAATATAAAATAATTTAGCAATGATGAAATAAGTTGATATGAAAACTGTGTATATGTATGTGTGTGTTGTGTTGTGTTGTGTTGTGTCATCGCTCACCCCCCCCCCATCTTCTTAATCTTATCCCCCTATTCTCAATTTATGCCTTCTTGGGCTTGACGAGCCCCGGCGGGCAGTCGTTGATGCTCCTGGGGTACTGTATTCCCTCGACGGAGTCGACGTAGTGGCAGGTGCTGGCGACCCTCCACATGGCAATGGGGAAGGGGGTCGGGTCGTAGTTGTACAGAGGTCCGAGGAACTCCTTGACGGCTTTGGTGGCGACGTCGGCCTTATAGAAGGGCATCTCGTGGAACAGGTGGTGCGCGACGTGGGTGCTTCCGATCTTGTGGTGGAAGTAGTCGAAGATGTAGTAAGGGCGGTCGATGGTGGAGAGGGCGCCTTTGACCCAGGTCCACTGCGACGAGCGAAGCGAGGAGCATTAGCGAGCGGAAGAGCGAGGCGGCGATGACTTAGAAAATAGAAGCGACGAAAGCGGTGTCACGTTGAAACAGACGCTACTTGCACATTTCATCTATAAGGGCAAAACGGCGCATTATCAGCGAGGAGCGGAGTGACGACAACAAGGAGCGAAGCGTCTCAATATCATAATATTCCACTCGTCGATTCACCCCTCGTTAGAATCTTTAAGCAAAGTCTCAACTGACGCTACTCGCGCAAATGGTGTATAACAGCTAAACAGCGCATTATCAGCTCGTCGCTTCGCTCCTTGCAGGTTCTCACCTCGTCCTCGCCGTACTGAGGGACGCTGGGGTCGTTGTGCTGCAGCCAGGTGTAGAGGACGAGCCAGGCGTTGGTCCACATGTACGGGCCCCAGTAGTAGAGGGCGACGGGGAGGAATCCGTGGTCGAAGCTGTGAGCGAATGAGAGTTAGTATAAAAATACTTCTAGTATCGTGACGAGCGGCGAGCGTGCAAATGCGAGAAGCGCTCGGAGCGAAGCTACGAGTTGAACGAAATCAAGTACAAATCCTCGTCGCCTCGCTCCTCGCTGCTCCATCGCGCTCACCTCAACTTAGTCAAGTACGCCAACAAACCAACCACGCCGATAGTCGAGGCGAAGATCTTGTGCCTGATTCTACTAGGGAACATGCGCGAGAAGGGACGGTAGTGATCGGCAACGTCGTCTCCGAGGGGCTTGCCGTCGGCTCCGATCCTAAGATGAGCGAAGAGCGAAGCGACGAGTTAGTTTACAAGGTTCTTTAGTGCGAGGGGATAAGTCTCCGAATTAAACTCGGACGTTTCAATATGAGCGGCGTTATCGAAGAGCCGACGAGATCTTCTCGCTCAGTGTTCTATTTACGTAGTTTTTTTAATCTCGTCGCTTCGCTCCTCGCTGGGCGTTCGCTCCTCTTCGTGCGCTCACCTTCCTGTGGAGGCGAAACCTGCGAGGTAGATGGGCCAGCCGATCACGAGGTGTGTGAAGATCTGGAAGCCCGCGAAGAAACCGTCTCCCATCATTTCGTGGAGCCACGCGTAGTGGCTTTGTTTCTGTTGGGAGGGTTTAGTGGGGTGAGAATGAGCATTTGTTCGTTGTTGTACAACTTTTGGCCCCGCGCAGCGGCCCTAGCGGAGCGGAACGGTGGCAACGTAACAGCGTAAAAGTGTTGAACGGCGGTTACGTACGAGTCAACGGCGGTTACGTATACGTATATCATGAAAAGGTTGAAAAAGAGCTCGGGTTTGTACCAACTTTTGGCTCCGCTCGCGCCGCCTAGCGTCGCGGAATGGCCGTCACTCCACAATTGTTTATTTAACCGAGAGATAGGCTGAGCGTAGCTAAAGTGTGCAGGCTCACGTAACATCGTAAGTTGTTGAACTTCATCTTTCTATACGTAGCGCTCGCTACGCTCGCGCTCTCGCTTCGCTCAAGTGTACAGCCGATACATTCATCATCAGCTTCCCTCGGCTTGCCTCTTCTCTTCTGCCTTCCCTCGCTTCTTACCTCAAGATTAGGACCGACTCCGTTCTCCTCCCTAGTACTCGGAACGTGCGACTCCCCATCAACCAAATTATTCGTCCTCCTATGATGCTTCGCATGCGAGTACTGCCACGCGAAGTACGGCACGAGCAGAGCCTGGTGGAGGACGTAGCCGACGCAGTCGTTGATGGTTTTGCTGGTTGAGAACGCGTTGTGACCGCACTCGTGGGCGAGGACCCAGTGGCCGGTTAGGATGGTGCCCATCCAGAAGGCGTAGAGGTTCCAGCCGACGAACCAGGGAACGAAGGAGGTGGAGAGGACGGCGGGCATGGTGGTGGAGAGGAAGGTGTGGGCGAAATAGACGCAGAGGACGGCCCAGCATGTGTCGCGGAGGACGAAGTACATGGAGTGGACGGCGGAGCGTTCGAAGCATTCCTTCGGGATGGATGCCTGTGGTTTGGGGGTTAGAGGTGTAGTCGAATATTGTTAGAATATCTGTGAGGTTTAGCGTTCTTCACTCACCTTGATCTGAGCCTTGCTAGGCAGAGCCACCGACTTGTCGTGCGGGTCGTAGGACGAAGCCCAGTGGGTGCCGTCGGACTTAAAGCCCTTGTGGTTCACCGGGGCGTTGGCAGGTTTCGCATTCTTGGATTGACACATGAATAAGGTTTCGAGTCTAGGGACGAAGAGGTGGCGGTGATGGGGGGGGTTAGTGGGGGAGGGGGGATAGAGGGGGGGAAATAATGTTGATTCGGTGGAAGCATGGGTTGAGTTGGGCGTCTGTCTTTTGTGGAGCACTGGGAGCGACGCAATCTCTGCACAAGAGTGAAGTTCAGGGCCGACAAGGACGCCCGCCCTTGCATCGTCATAGTCGAAAGTGTTAATCTTTTAGCAGGGGTTGCGACGTGTATGGAGGTTCACAGCCGTGTGGCTGTTGGCTGTGAGCATGCTTGAATATCTCAATATCCGCAATATACATTACTCACGATTTTATCAAAAAGACGAAATCCGGTTTCCAGCTATTCCCTTATCGGATTAATTTCACCACAAAGTCCCACTCACAGTGCGTTTCAGCCGCTTCCACTCGACATGTGTTTTCTCAGTCATCAGCCATCATCCTTGAGGCCATTGAGATTCCCCGATATCGCCGTGGAGAAGCAAAATTGCTAAGATCCCCATTCGTCTCTCCCTTCGAGCCAATGATCAGCGTCGATGGATTTCCGTCCTCATAGTTGTCCCTACGTCCCAGCATTGGAACGGCGCTCGCGTCTGACCACCCACACCACTAGTGTATACCCGAATTTCATCTATCGTCATCAAATCCCTCCAATTTCCCTCTCCATCCTCCCCGTCCTCCGCCCTCTTCTCTCCGCCCTCCTTCCCCCCCCTCCTTCCTTCCCCCTCCCGCACTACCTCTCTAACCCCCACCCCTCCCTCCCCCCCTCACTCCCACAGCCAACACATCATGTCCTCAAATGCCGGAATCCAGGAGCTGATGCAGGCCGAGACTCGCGCGAGTCAGATCGTCGCAGAGGCCAGGGTCGGAAGGGGAGACAGGCTGAAGCAGGCCAAGGAGGAAGCCGATGGGGTGAGAATGAGGAGAAAAGCGACGGGGATTTGGACGTGTACACATTATTATTCATTATTATTAACTAACACACGCTCGCCGCTCCCTAACCCTCAGGTAATCTCCCAATTCCGCTCCGAGAAGGAAGTCGAGTTCAACACCGCCCTCCTTTCCGTCGGCGGTTCCGACTCCCAGTCCTCCTCTGCCCTCAAGCAGGACACCGAGAGGGAGATGCACCTCCAGAAATCACAGTTCGAGCAGAACAGCGGCAAGGCCCTCCAGGTACTTCTGGCCAAGTGCTGCGAGGTTGATCTTGAGGTTCCAGCCGCAAGGATCCGCAGCGCGCAGAAGGCTGCTATGATGTAATGAGAGCCCAGGATCAAGGACCGCAAATCGGATCGATTGGTTGTAGTTAGTTTAATAATGTAATTCTGTAAGGGATATGATATGAGTGTTTTGAGTAAAAATATGGTTCCCCCTTCTTTTATTTTTATAACTTTAAGTTCTATAACTGATTATTCCCTCCTCCCCTCTCCATCTGCTGCATCGCTAAACTTTCAGCCTTGGCCTCTCTGATTTGGTTCTCCTCCCACTCCTGCTCTCTCTGGGCCTGTTTTGCGCTCGCCCTCCTTCCCTTCTCCACCCTTCTCTCGTCCTCCTCCTGCGACGAGCGAAGCGAGTCGCATAAATATTGGCGTTGACGAGTTAGAATTGGGTATTGATGAAGGTTTCTTGCACATTTAGACTAAAGCTACTGCGCTCCGATGAATAACTCCCTTAAATTATCGTATTCCTAGCTCGTTTCGTTCGCTCCCCTGCGTCTCACCTCCTCGAACTTATGCCCGAAATACAAATCTTTAAGAATCTTCATCTGCTCCAGTTGAATGATGAGCAGCACGAAGAATATGCCCGCAATAATGTTGAAATTGCGCCTGAAAGCGCTCACCATGAGAGTGATGAAGTCCTCGTACCCGCTGCGACACGCGTAGCGAGGAGCGGAGGAGCGAAGCGACGACGAGTTAGTTTAGAATATTCTTAATGCTCGTCGCTTCACTCCTCGTGGAGTCCTCGTGCAGGCTCATTACAAACGTAATTGTCGCATTCCCAGCTCGTTGCTTCGCTCCTCGCTGTGTCTCACCTAACCCCGCTGGCGCAGAACTCCGCCTGGCAGCTATCCCTATCGAAGCCCATGACAGCGTCGCTCAAGACGTCGCATCCCGCCTGAGAAATCCCCCTCGCGGCCGCGATATCCGCGCTCTTCATCCCGCTCACGAACTCGCAGAAAGCGTCCCTCGAAGGGTCAGTCTGATCGTCAATCAAAGTAGACACAGTACCCTCATGCGCCGTAGTGCACACATCGCCTTCACTCAACATCGGATCCTTGCAGCAGTTCCTGTAGCTCTCGCACAAATAGCTCTCAACGGGTTTCATGAAAGAGCCGAAAAAGTGTTGGTCCCACTTTCCGCCTCCACTGGCTTCGTTCTGGACTTCGTCGAGGGCGTAGTTGTACAGCACGATCCACATTAGAATCACGAATTGGATTACGATCATGAAGCAGCTTATGGAGCTAGTCACCTTGTACATGAACTTGTTGGTCTTCGTCGCAGCCAACCACTGCATCCAAGCCTGGCAGGCGATGAAAAAGCCCAACACCCCAACGGCAACAATGCCAGCCATGTTGAAAACGTCCTCGAACAAGCTCCTGAAGTAGAACATGTATCCAGCGACGCCGATCAACCCCAAACCGCACACCAAGAAGATGCCCGACACGATGTGGCTGAAGCTGATCATGCCTTTCTCGGTGCTGCAGCACATCTTCCTGGCGATGTACAAGAATATCCAAGTGATTACCCAGGCGACGACGGGGAGGATGAGCTGGAAGAGCTCGGAGTTCAAGAAGTCGTTGAACTGATCAAGAAGGCCGGACGCCCTGGGCGAGCCGAGGTACGCGTCAGTGCCGTTCATGACCGGGCGGAGTTCCTTGTACTCGTCGACGTTGTCGGCGGAGAGGACGACGCACTCAGGGTGACAGGCGCTCTTGCTGCCGCAGCTGGGGTTTGCGCACTTGTCGAACTTGGCAGCAGACGAAAGGTCAAAGTCACGGTCGCACTCATCGTTGTCGCTCACGACACTGCGAGGAGCGACGAGCGGCGAGCGAGGCGAGCCGAAGAGCGAAGCTATGAGTTAGTAAAAACTGTTTCCGGTATCATTACTCGCGTAATTGTCGTCCTCGCAGTGCGTCACCTGTACGAGAGAGTAGAACTCCGAGTCCTGCAACGCGTCGTGATGAAGTCGCAACCCTGGTAGGCTCCCCAGTTGGGGTACTCGCTGTAGGTGTAGTTAGCCAAGTAGTGCCCGATGTCTTCCAAGGCCGCGAGAGTGAAGGGCGTGTTCAGTTCGAAGGACTGGGGTCCGTAGCTCTCCGTGTCCTCCAAGAACAAGAAGGAGTTCTGGTGGCTGTCCCTCCCACCTTCAATCGCACCTATCAAAGGAACGCCATCCCAAGCATCATCATCCCAGCAGTCGAAGTGCACCTGCGCCAGCATGCTCAACCTGGTGTTCTTCTTGAAGTGCCAGAGACTGTCCTCCTTCTCCCCTAGCCCCCCGGGCTGCGAGTAAACATCATGCTTCTCCACCACCCCCGCTGCGTTGAACGCTCCAAGATTAAAACCCAACCCATGGTTGATCTCGTGAGTCGAGAAACCGACCAGCCACTTGTTCCTCTGGCTCTCGCTCAAACCGCTGGCGGCTAAATTCGTGATGGTCTCCTTCAAGCTCAAATGGGTCCAGAAGCCGATGCTAATTGGCCTGCCGTGCTGGTCGGTTTCGCAAGGGCCGCCCAATCCCCCGCCCCACATGTACGGCTTGTACATCATGTTCAAGACTATGTTGCCTCCGTCCGGGACGCCAGTGTCGCAGAACTCCGCAGGAAGCAAGGTGTCGCAATACCCGAAAGTAGACACGGAGCACACGTTGCTCAGTTCCGCCCAGCCCAATGCGTTGTTCGCAAAGTTAGCCATGCTCCCGTACTCGAACTTCAGAGGCTCCGACATCTTCGGAATCCTGTAAATCTCCTCCAGCTTCGCAGCCGCGGTCTCCACGTTGGCCTTGAGGAAGTTGAACCTCTCGGTGTTCACAACATCCCGAGCCTGCGACGAGCATTGACGTGTTAGAATTAAGTAACAACAAAAGTAGCGGAGACGAGCTACTACCAGTACTATCAGCTCGTCGCTTCGCTCCTCGCTGGGCTTCGTCCTCGCTGCAAAGCTTTGCCTCACCTGACATAGGTACCAGCAGGCAGTGTTCTCGCTTGTGAAGACATCGTAGTTATCGAAGTCGCAGATCGGGTACTCTGTTGGGGTGTCCGAGGGGGAGATGGGCGTGTTTCCTGGGTTGTTCGCGCCGGTGAAGCTCCAGTCGCCTACGGTGAAGCAGGTGGTGTGGGGCTTGGCTGTGCTTTGATCGAAGTTTCCCCAGTTGACGTGGATTTTTAACTGCTCGGTGTTTCCCCAAGTCAGCGTTCCGTCCGAATCTCCCGAATCCCCGTCCAAACGCCTGGAAGAGGAGTCGACGAGCGAAGCGCCGAACGCGGAAGAGACTGACTTCAGGATGGTGGCGGAAATGCTCTCGTAGTTCAGATCGAGGAGGTGTTCATAGGCTTGGTGGGAGGATCCCTGCTTTTCGCCCAGCTCGCGCAGAAGGCGGTGCGACTCGGGGATCACAGAAGGCACGGGGTTGGAGAACCCCTTGGGATTCGTGGCGGTCTGGTCAAGTTTTAGGGCGTCTTGTTCATGTGGGTCGACATGTATAGGAGTTTTTTTTAGTGTGGTTAGGGCTCTATGCAGGCGGTTTTGGGGCTGATTGTGGTGGTTCAGGAGCCCGACTGTGAGTAAGAGGATGGTGAGGGCGGCGTAGGACAAGTGGACGCGGCCCATGGTGGAGTTTATATGGGTTTTGGGTTTGTGATGGATTTTGAGAGGGGTTCCCAGAAGCTGGTAAGATCCTGGTGTCATCCAAACGTTGATTTTGAATAGGGGTGTGAATTTTCGGCATCCATATGTCTAGATTACAGATCGTATAATTAAATTTCTCGCGAGAACGTTTCTTTAACTTGCATCCTTGAAGTGGCTTGCAGAGAGCAGATGAAGCGGCGAAGCCTGCCACTTCGACCAGCTCGTCGCAAGCGACGACAAGCCGGAGAGGGCCGAGTCAGTACTCGAGCCCGCACTAATTTCACACATTGGCCGAGCCAACAGAGCGAAGAAAGTGACGAGGGTGCACCTCAAGTGCAAACCTCAAGGAACGACGCTCATGATGAAGAGCACTCATCATTTCGTAACTTGCCAAAGGCGAAGTCAGGATGAAGTGGCTAGCAGAGGACGTCCAGATGTGAAGCGGCGAAGCCTGCCACTTCGTCCAGCTCATCCTAGGCGTTAAGCTCAGCCTACATTTCGCAAATATATTAATCATTTGACACTTCCACAACAAAAGCAAACTCGGCAAGCAGCGAACAAAGCTCCATGCGACCGTAGACAAGAATATATGTATGGCGTGTGACGCTGCTTGGCGATATAGTAGATGGAGAGGGGTGGCGGGAATAATCAGTTATAACTAAAGATTAAGTGAAGTGGAAGCGTAATTATTTAAAGAATCAAATACGATCGTTAAAGTTTATTGGGTCTCTTCCTACTCCCATTCCTCTTAACCTTCTCCTTCAATTTTTTCCCCTTCTTCTCCTCCTCTCTATCATTCTCAATGGTGTTATTCAAGTGAAGCTTGATGGTTTCGAAGGGGTTGGATTGGAAGGTGGGGTGGGAGAGGACAAGTTTAAAGTGTTCTTTTTCTGTTATTGATATTTTCTGTTTTTGGGAGTTGGTTTTTATTGTGGGTTGTTTGGGGAGAGGTTTGGGAGGTTTGGGAGCGGGGGCGGGGGGGAGGGCGGAGGCGAGGCCTTCGAGGAGGCAGTCGGACTTCTTCTTTTCGCGGTGGTTTTGGAGGAGGAGGGAGTTGTTCACCATTTTCTATTTATTTTATTATTGAGGCGAGAGGAGGCGAGAGGAGGCGAGAGGAGGCGAGAGGAGATGTTAGAGTTTATACGCGCTGTATCGGATGTAGAGGATTTACGATCGAGGCTCACCATTCTAGCCTCATACTGTTGGCGCTTGGCCTGTTTTTTTTCTGCCCGCGACTGAGAGGTGCGGACCCAGCTGTTGATTGCTGTTGAGACGCATCTGCGACGGTCGCAGCAGCAGTTAGTAATTTACTAGGTTTCGGTTTGTTCGACCTTGAGTGGCCGGGTTTGTTGACTTTAGGCATTGCAAAGACTGATTTTCTTTGGTCGAATCGACAAAGTTATCGAGAGTGTTTTTTGTTTGATGCGCAAAGATTGAAACCCTAAAGGTTCAAGCTATAGAACTATGAAGCAAATTTGAACGAAGTGTGATCGCAAGGTGATCGATGATATATCGTAGCGAGAGCTGTAGTAGAGGCAAAAAATGGCTTGCCCAAAATGGCTGGAAACGGCATCGATCACTGCTCGCTCCTGACGACTCGATACTAAATTTTGACGCACGCTCTGCAGTCTTACTACTGATAGCTACCCTGCAAAAAACTCCCACCTACGATTGGCGCGTTGGTCAATCAAATTTCCCGATCTGAAGAACGAAGCTGACCTCGGTTTCTTCACTTGTCTTCACGATGCTCCCCCTCCTCCTCCTCATCTCCGTTCTCATCTCCCTCCCTCCAACGGCCAGCCTAAACCTCCCTCCCCCTTGCCTTAACCTCGATTCAAAGATTTCCACGCTCCTCTCCCCCCATATCTCCACCTCCCTAACCTCCTCCTTCCTCACGACCTCGTATTTGCTCCATCCCACCATAACCTCCGTACAAGAAGAGCACTCAAAGATAAAACTAATAAAATCAAAGCTTTCTACTTCAGAAGAACTCTACCAACCAAACCTCTCAAGTCTCGATACAATCCAATCCTCCATCCTAACCTATTCCAATCTAAAAACTGGATTAACAGATTTACCTACTCTAGGATCAATCCTTCTTCTTTCAAAAATAACTCTCCCTCCTTTAATCCCTTCAACAGTAGATTTAAAATCCTTAAAAACTCTCCTTTCTTCATCTCTTATAATAAAAACAACTGGTTCCTCCTCCTCAATAACCTTAAACCCTTCAAAATATCCTTCCCTCTCTCTCCTCCTCAAAAACCTTGAATCAACGAAGTCCCATCTCTCAAAATTAATAGTAAAACACGATCTCCAACAATACGGTGATTCATACATAACAGAAACAGGATCAGGTAAACGCGTAGGCTCGAGTCGAAGTGGTAAAACGATTTATAGAATTCCGAAGAATGTTGAAAGTGTTTTGGAGAGGTTAAAAAGTTTAGAGAAGGATGTTGAGATTGAAGAGAGGGATATTATTAATGATCTAAGTTTATCAATTGATTTTAAATCTGTTATAGAATTTTTGGCGGATGTTGTTTATTATGATACGCTTTTAGCGCGTTCGAAATGCGGGGGATGTCTTCCAACACTAACTTCTTCACCATTATTATTAAATTTCAATAATTTAAACCCTCTCCTTCCAAATCCTAAAGTTTTAAAAAACTTTGAATTAAAAGATAAGGTTATTACAGGATCGAATAATTTAGGTAAAACTGTTTTATTAGATACTATAGCGATAACGATTTATTTTACATATTCAGGATTACCTATACAAGCGGAGGGATGTGAAGTTGGAGTGTTTCATAGGATTGAGTATATTAAAGATGGAAAAGAAGGTGATGGAGGTAGTTATTTTAATGTTTTAAAAGAATATAATAATATTAAAGGAGGGGATAATGATTTAATACTTTTAGATGAAGGTGGAGGATTTACAGAAGAAGAGGTTGGTGGGAAGATATTAGATGGTTATTTGAAAAAATGGAAGGGGAGGCATGTTGTTACGACTCATAATAATTATTTACGTAAATTACGTTCATCCGAGTGTATACACTTTATAGGGAAAGGAGAGTGGATTGAAGGGGAGGGGGGAGCGAGATTTGAAGCATTGAAGGGGGTTGTGGATGAGGGAGTATTGGAGGGGATTGACGTTGATTGGGAGTCGGAAGAGGTGAGAAACTGTGATGAGCGAAGCGACGAGTTACGAATTCAACATTTGCGCGAGTTTCGACTGCCGCATAAGTAGCTTTGGTCTAAACGCAAGACGCCTCTTTCTTCGTTGCGAAATTCTAACTCGTTAACGCCAATCTTCGTGCAACTCGTTACGCTCGTCGCAGATTGTGGGGGGGGAGATTGAAAGGATTAAAGGATTGAGGGAAGAGGAGGAAAGGAGGATGGATGTTTTGGAGAAGAAGATTGAAGAGGTTTTGAAGGGGTGTGAAGAGAGTTTAATTAAGATTAAAAAATGGGAGGATAATCTATCTAGAGTACATTTTAACCTTAACAACACTGATTACGAAATAACCGGATCGACTTTGGATGATATTAAGAGTACGAAGAAGAAGATTGTTAAGAAAATTGAAAGGTTCAAGGATGGAATTGATTTGAATGCTCAGGTTTCATTAAATTCTAGGGTTTTTGTTACGGAGGGGGATTATGTGGGGGAGTTGGGGATTTGCGTGGGGGATGAGGTTTGTAGGAAGTTGATTGAATTTGATTTTGGGGGGGGGGTTAGGGAGAGGGTTTGGGTGGAGGATTGGAAATGTGGGGTTTTTAGTGAGAGGGGGGGGAATCTGGGGGAGAAGAGAACGGAGGTTGTTGGAGCGGTGAAGCAGGTTGGGGAGAAGAAAAAGGGAGGGAACCCGGTTAAGAGCTCGAGGGAGAGGAAAGCGGCCAAGAAACGTTGAAATTAATAAGTTGTTGTTGTTGTTGTATTGTTGCATTAATTAAAACATATAGTACATATTTTACAGATTACAATTTAAGTTACTACGTCAAATGATCGCTCAACCTCGTCGATTTACTCTTACTCCCGTAAATATCAAACCCGAATTCTTCCACGCTTCTCTTCTTCTCTCTTTCCTTGAAATCGTCGACTTTGTCCTTTTTTAGAATCTCTTGGGCTTTAGATATAGAAGCGGATTCAATTGAAGGGGAGGGAGTGTTACAGGCGGAGCAGAAGAGGATTTGAGAGCGGTTTAGGAGGGTGCAGGAGGAACAGGACCATTGTTTGTGGGATTTATTGGAGGTTGTTGTTGTCGTTGTTGTTGTCTTTGTAGTTTGTTTTTTCTTCGTAACCCTCTTGGCTTTCTCCAGTAAACTCCCCGTTTTCTTCACGTCCGGCGAATCCGCAGTTAAATCGATCACGTCCTTCTTAATTTCCTTAACCGGATTCTCAACGACTTCGACGACCGAGTCGTCTTGGCTGCCCTCTTCGATGATCTCGATGCCGTTTTCGTCGTCTTCGTCAATTTCGATGCACTCCCCGCAGATAACTTCATCCTGAATTCGACGTTCGGCTGCTGAACATATTCTATCTTTTTTACTTATTTTAGACCTGCAACGAGCGAAGCGAGTCGCATGAAGATTGGCGATAACGAGTTAGAAACGATAAGCGACAAAAGCGGTGCGACGTTGAAACTGGCGCTACTTGTGCAATTGGTGTATAACAGCTAAACAGCGCATTATGAACTCGTCGCTTCGCTTCTCGCAGTGTCGCACCTTGAATTGTTAGTCGTACCGGTGGCACCTCCCCCCATGATCGTGTTAATTTGTCGACGGCCCTCGGCAGCATTCGCTGCTCCTTTCTTCACGTCCCCCGTCGGTCTCCACCCCCCAAGCGAAACCCCCGCCCCCCCGAAAACCATAGAGTCCTGCGACGAGCGAAGCGACGAGTTAGAAATGGGAGGGGGTGAAAGTGATGTCGACGTTGAAAACTAACGTTACTTGCGTAATTGGTGTATAACAGCTAAACAGCGCATTATCAGCGAGGAGCGGAGTGACGACAACAAGGAGCGAAGCGTCTCAATATTATAATATTCCACTTGTCGATTCACCCCTCGTTAGAATCTTTAAGCAAAGTCTCAACTGACGCTACTTGTGCAATAAATCTATAACAGCTGAACAACGCATTATCACTTCTTACCTTACTACCCATCATTTTCTCAACCCCTTCCCTTATCCGTTCCATTTCCTCATAAAACTCCGCCGAATGAGCTCCGTGAATAATGTGAGTCACCTCGTGACACATCGTGCCGAACAGACACTCGTAATCCATGAAACCGTGGGATTGAGGGTATCTGAGGCGGATGTAGATTCCTGCGACGAGCGTAGCGAGGAGGGTGAAAGGTGGCGTTGATTTGTTAGAAATGAGTGGCGTTGATAGGGATGGAGCGCAGACTCATGGAGACTCACGGAGACTCGTGGAGACACATGGAGACTCGTGGAGACTCGTGGAGACTCGTGGAGACAATAACTATCGAATTCCCAGCTCGTCACTTCGCTCCTTGCAACATTCGTACCTCGTGAGTGCTGTTTATCACCTGCGGGCATGCAGTAGCCGAGGATGGAGTGGTTTTTTCCCATTTTACCGCGACCGCAGCAGCACATTTCGTTAAGGCTTTGGATGGTGAAGTTGCGGGAGGTTAGGTAGGGGGTGAAGTCTTTCTCGAGGCGGGTTAGGAGTTCGTAGGCTTGGAGGGATTGTTCAATGCCGGGTTGGACGGAGATTTTTGCGATGCGACGGAAGTTTTGAGGGATTTCTCGTTGGGGGTAGGTTGGAGGGGGGGATTTATTTGGTGGCATTGTGGCGTAGCGAGGGCGTACCGAGGGGGGGCAGGGTTGGTGTGGGAAAGGGTCGATGAGAACGCGCCGAGCACAGATGCCACCGAGAGCTGAATGTCTTTTCCTCAGTAGGGGTGTGCGTGGGTGGTGACGGAGGGATCACTAGATCTTCTAAAGAGCGGGTTTTTAAATCTTCAGCACGTCACGGTACGTGGGTAGTGCGCTGCGGACTGAAACAAAAATATCGTCTTGCAAACTGGCTGAGAAGGTCCTCGATTTTTCTCGCCCTGTAGACACAATACGCTTGTAAACACACTTGTCCCGGTACTCTTATCAGCTTCATCCTCCTACGGATTCAACCGAGATCATCAATTTCGTTCGAATCAAAACAAAAACAACACCTATCTTTCTCGTGCTCGTTGCGAAATCCTAGCCCTCACAATGTCGTCTCCCTTCCCACCTCCGCCTACCTCCACCTCCACCCAAAACCACATCCCCATCCCTCCCTCCGCTCCTCCCCCAATCCCCCCCCCACCCTCCGCGTAATGCGCCTCTACCTCCCCACCCTCCTCCCCCTCCCCCTCCTCCCCCTCTCCACCCCGCTAACCCTCCCCTCCTCCTTTGGCACCATCCACTTCGGTTCTCCTTTTACCTGCTACATCTCTGTGTTAAGTCCAACAGGAACACCGTTAGAATGTACTTTAACGGTTAAGTTGCAGACTCCGAGTAGTAGATTACCGTTGACGCAGATTAAGCATACGTGAGTAGAATGTTGATAGGCGACTGAGGAGCGAACGCGACAAGTGAGAGAAATAAACAACTTAGCGTCGCTCATCGTGTTCCTTCGTTACCCAAATCATCCAACTCTAACATTCTCGCTCCCCCCCCTCGCTCCCCCCACCTTCCCAGCCTTACCCCCTCCTCCCCCCTCGAAACCACCCTAAACCACACCCTAACCCTCCCCGGCTCCCACACCCTCCGCGTCCTCCTCGAATACTCCTCCGGTCTTGTCCTCCGTAAATTTTACAAATTTACCGTCCTAAAACCCTTCTCCCTAAAATCCCGCACCCACATCCTAAAAACCTCCACCCTCGCTGAAATAACTACAACCTCCCACCTCCCCACCACCTCCCTCTGCGAATTACGCTTCACTTCCCTAACCCCCCACACCCTCCCCCCATAAATTCACCTTAAAACCCGAATCCTCCCACTCCACAATCTTCAACCTTCCCCCTTCCTACACCTCCTCTGAACTCGGTCGTTCAATATTATCCTGGACGTCAGAATCAGGTGAAAGTGGTAGTATACAAACTGAAATTGTGGTTGCGGAAGGTGATGGGAAAGATTATAGGCATATGCTTAAAAATTTGGAGGTGAGCTTTAAGGAGGGTAATGGGGTTTGTAGGTATTGTTTGGAGTGTGAGGATAAGGTTGAGAAAATTGTTGGAGAGGTTTTTAAGGTTTATATTAAGATATTGGCTATGGAATCGGGGGTTATTAAATTGAGGGTGGAGGATGGAATGGTTAGGGCGGTGGGGGGGAGGAGGTGAGAAACTGCGAGGAGCGAACGCGACGAGTTTGGGAATTCGGAATTCGGGGGAGTCATTCAGCTACGCTGGTAATTCTAACACGTCAACCGTCAATCTTCATGCGACTCGCTACGCTCGTCACAGTTTTGAGGGACATTTTAAGAAGGGGGAGGTTAAGGTTTGGGAGGTTAAGGTTGTGGGGGTTGTGGGAGGGGAGGGGGGGGTTAGGGTTGGGAATTGGGTTGGTGGGAATTTTGTTATTGTGTAAAAAACGAAATGAAAGTCGTAGAATTTTTTAACGAAGAAGATAAGCACGCAAGAAAGTTTTCATTTATTTAAACGTCATAATTGTCTACATTTGGATGCGCCTTTCTGAGATCCGCCAGCCCTGCGCTATTTCCGCTCGCTTTAAGGCAGTTCCGATAATTTTCGGCACTTCTCATCGTATCGATGTGATCTTTCCCGAGCTGCGCCCCTTTTCCCTTGAGCGCTCTCTGATAAAGCTCCTCAGCTTTCCCATAGTGCTTCTGAATCTTGTATACAATCGTAATATTCATCACGGAGGCGACCGTAGTAGGGTGATTCTTCCTCAGCGTCGTCTCCTTCCCCTTCAAAGCTCTCTCGAAACACTCCAACGCCTTCTCGTAATTTTTCAAATCGACATAAATTGTTCCCAAATTATTCAACGATCCCAACGTATCCTTGTGATCTTCTCCAAACACCTTCATCCTCCCCGCTAAACACCTCTCGTAAACTTCAATCGCCTCCTCATACTCTTTGTTCTTATCCAGCGCACCACCAAGTGCGTTGAGCGTCTGCAAAGTTACAACATTCTCCTCTCCCAACGTCTTTTCACACCTCTTCACCAAATCTCTCAACCTCTCACTTCTGTCACTCATCGTCCCAGTGACCATAATCAAACAATACGTCAACTCAAGCGCCTTCTGACTATCGCGCCCTAGCTGCTCCTCGTACCCCTCCTTCGCTCACTTCAAGTATCGCCTCGCATCCTCAAAATCCCTAACCTTATTGGACGCCTTCCCCAAAGCAAAACTAGCGTCGAAAATCTCCAGTTTTCTCGAATTGACCTTCTTCTTCTTCTGTATCTTCTTTCCTCGTACTTTCTTCTCCACCACAACCGGCGGCAAAGTCAAAACCAACACCTCCAAAATCCTCCTCCACGCCACCACCAAAAGAGACGGATCATCGAAGAAGTCCGGACTACACATCTTCGACAACGCCCTGAGCTTCACGAGATCCTCCGACCTCGTAAATTTCAGAACCTGCTGCTCCAGCGATAGATCGGGGCCTACATCTCTCGCATTTCCAAACTCCAAAACGTCAAAAACCTGCGACGAGCGAAGCAAGTCGGATTTGTGATAACGAGTTAGAAACGTGTAGCGATGACAGCAACCTTGACGCTGTGACCGGCGTATTAACAGCTCCTCACTTCACGTCACTCCCTCCCTCCCCCCCCAACCCCTCACCTCCTTCCATCTCAAGTACGCCGCCTCGTTCCCGTTGAACTGCTTCTGGAAGTACTCGTTAAAACCCTCTCCGCTCGCGAGCTCACTCATGTTCTTCAACGACGTCGGCCACAGTCCGTGCTCGCCAATCGAGCTCTGCCACTTGCCCACATCGAACCCCGCAATCTGCTTCCTGCAGAGAGGGCAAGGCTCGTTCCTCCCACTCAGCTCCTCCGTACACTCCCTGCACGTCGCCGGGTGCCCGCACGGTCTCAACTTCGCGTTAACGACGTTGTCGGGGCAGATAATACATTTATCCTCGTCTTCCTCGTCTTCCTCGAAAGAAACCTTGAGCGGAAGGGAGGCGCAGGAGGGAGGGACGCGAAGAGTTTCTTTTGAGGAGCGACGCAGATCTTCTTGTGCCACTTCCAGTGGGCTATTTGGTGCTTTGTGGAGCAGTAGCGGGTCTCGAGGCAACGGCCGCACAATTGATGGGCGGGTTTGCGGCAGCCAGGAAAGGCGCAGGAGGGGGGAGGCTTGGTGGGCGTCGCGGTCATGGGCAATCTGATGACTTTCAATATATGGTACAATCGTATTTTTTCCATATGCGTTGATCGGCTGGATTTCATTTTTGGGGGAGTTTGGTGTGTGTTGAGGGAGTTTAGGGGGGATTGGTGAGGTATGATGTACGTAGAAGGAGTAACAGGCTTCAATGTTGCGTGTGGGACGGTAAATTGACGACACTGAAATTGAGGGAAGAACATCTGAGAAAGTTTAGCAGCCAATTTCTCGAATCCTACGTACCACGATGTCCAAACCTGTAGCCTCCGAGTCTAAAGATAGTCACAAGAGCCGAGAAATGAATGTGAAGAGGGAAGCGGAAGACGAGGGGGATGAGAATGGGGAAGAGTTTACCGAGATCCCACCAGCGGAGAGTTTGCCAATTTCGACAGTGGTTTCCACTGTCCCTGCGACGACCGACCAGTTCATGTTTACACCTGAGTTCAGGAGACACTTCATTGAGTTCGTTCCGGGGGATACATTGATGACGCTGAAATTGGCGACGAAGCGTTGGAAGGCCGCGGCGGATGCGTTCATCGACGAGGGCGTGAAGAGCAGAGAGTTGATTGTTCACGGTGGGAAGGACGTAGCTTGGTTTAGTAGTACATCCGGAAATGCAACGAGGCGTACGCTCGTAACGCGGGTGATCTTCCTTCTAAATATTACGAAGGTCGGAATGTGTGCCTGCTGCCACGCCAACAATCTCATCGTTGTTGATATCCCCGAAGGCGTTGAGAGCATCGGTGGAGCTGCCTTCTGCGACTGCGATAGTTTGACCGCCGTATCTTTCCCGACGACATTAAAATTAATTGGTGAATGCGCATTCGGTAGATGCTCCAGTCTAGACAATGTCGATCTCCTTCACACAAACCTTCAAGAAATAGGCGACGCTGTCTTCATAGATTGCTCAGAACTAAAATCGATGACGATCCCGGACTCGCTTCAAACTCGTGGGCGCTACGTCTTCCACAAATGCTCCAAGATAGTCCCCTCCAATATCGACGTTAGCGATGACAATAATTACGATGCAACATCCGAAGTCATCGCCCACCTCCGTTCAAAGCAGAAATCTTAAAACGAAAAATTGGAACAGACCTGTTAAATTTTCTTTTAACTATGTTCAAACTGTCAAATTTTTAAAGCTGGGTACCACCATTAGGGTTCGAAACTTGAAACTGACTCTCACGATCTTCGAAACCAGTATTCAGAGGAACTGAAACTCCGGGACTCGCACCCGTAATCCTTCCCCCCTCCACGCCACGTTCAGCGTTATTTTCGTTCAAGGAAGGTTTAGACCCCCTCCTCCCCACAGGTCCGAATTTTTTCTTCTTAGTTACGCTATTGTTTTTCATGAACGTCGCTGTCGTCGACGCTCTCTTTTCTCTGTCCTTCTTCTTCGCAGCTCTTTGTTGCTCCACGCTCGCTCTTCTTTGATTATGCTCCTCCGCTGATCCGCCGACCTCTGAGCTCGACCTTTGAGTTTTGTGCATGCTGCTTGTGGTATCTCCTCTATTCAATAATTCGATATCTGCAACGAGCGTTGAGCGAAGCGAGCGTGTTAGTCGTGGAGATAAAGAAATCCGTCGCTTCGCTCCTCATGGAGCCTCGCGCCTTCTCACCTTCTCTATCCTCCTCGTTAATATCCACGTTGGTGCACCAACCACTTCCCTTACACAACAAGGGAACTGTGAAGGTTGGCAGCCTATAGTCGTACTTGAAGTTATTGCTGGCGGTCTTCAAGCAAACTAAGTACGCCAGAAAGACCATCATTAGGAACTGCGACAAGGGTAGCGAAGCGAGCGTGTTAGTGGTGGAGATAGCAAAAACGAGGAGCGGAGCGACGAGCTGAATTATCACGAATACATCGTCGCTTCGCTCCTCGCTGGGCTTCGTCCTCCCACCCTCTCACCTCAGTACTTCGCTGGATCACCTTCAAAAGAAAGATCTCTAAAGGCGTCTCCTCCAAACTTATAACCCCCCCCTCCTTCAAGTAAATCGACACGACATGTTCGATCAAATTAACACTAGCCAACACGGCCTCGGCCATCAAAAAAGTCGTGAACCTTTTCATGGCCGTTTCACGCTTATCCGCACGTCCGACAACGTTGCTTCCGGTGCTTCCAACACTGCCAACTCTTCTAACTGAAACCATTGACGTTCTCTCGTTCATACTCTTCAACGTCTTCAGTAGCTTTCCGCGCCAGACCTGCGTGAAGATGAAGAAGGAGATTAAAAACACGCCACAACACCCTTTAAACCCAAAAACACCCGCTTTCATCTCAATCGTCTCGCAGAAAACTCGACCGCTGCGCACCAAGGCAAAACACAATATGGACAGGAACATGTGGCGTTTCGTTTTCATGACCGTCAAAACGTTCTTGTTCATCTTGAATTTGTCCGCTTGAAGCTCGTACCAGTAAAATGCGAGGTACGCGAAGGAGGTGAACCAGAGGATCTCGTTAAGTCCTCTTAGCCCGTAATCGTAGAGCTTGTATTGTTCGTAGCGGGAGGAGTGGAGGTCCGTGGTGTAGATGTAAAGGACGCGGACTCCGCAACCGAAGGACAAGAACAAACTGATGAACTGTTTGGGAATGGGTTAGTATCGAAGAATCAATTTTAATAATTAATTTGGACTTACGTGCCGGTTCAGGGAGAAGCAATTTTTTAAGGATTCGGAGAGGAACACTTGGAGGATGATGCGGAGCCCGAGCGTGGAGTAGGCGAGGAGGAAGAACCAATGCTGGAACTCGAAGTAAATGGAAAGGTCTTTGGGGAAATCGTCTTCGGAGAGGCCCTCGATTGAGATTTCTGCTTCGCCGTCTAGGTCGGGGAGGGGGGGGGGTCGGGGTCGGTCGGTGGGGCACGGCGTGGGGAAATTGCTATGGAATTGAGTTGGGTTTGGGGTTACGGCTTTTGAAGTTGGGGCTGGGGTTGGGGTTTTAGTAGTTAGGGCTTGAATTGGGGCTTCAGTTGGGGCTTCAGTTGGGGCTTCAGATGAGGCTTTAGTTGGGGTTTTAGTAGTTGGGGCTTGAGTTGGGGTTTGCGTTGCAGCTGGATTTGGGGTTTGTGTTGCCGGTGTTGGCGCTGGTGTTGCCAAAACCTCGTACGTCACCTTAGGACAGTGATTTGAGGGACAGGTAGCGAACTTAGGATTAATCTGATACGCATCATCCAATATCCCGAATCCCCAAAAGTGAAGCTTTATCTTTTGGTTTGCGACAAAAGAGGTGGAAGGTATGACGATGTTGCCGGTGGAACCTTCAGGATACCAACCGTCCAGCATGCCAGTATTCAAATAAACAGTACAAGTAGTATCCGCGATCAAACTTGGAGCGTTATACCCAGTGGTTGGCCGGATATAAGCTTTGAAATGGATGTCAGTTGAGGTGACCCAATCCGACGGTACCATGAACGTCTGCTCGTAGTGTTCCTGTTTCACCGACACGCCTACCAAGCAGGAGGCACCCACCTCGTCCATATTGACCTGTTGACCACGACGTCGATTTTGTATCGCTTCGTCTAAAGAGTCGTCCCAAGCTCCGGGAATAAAACCAGCTGAACCTCGGAACTCCACTATGGGTGTTGCGGAGCATGCAAGTACTCCGACAAGCAGCAAAATAAGTACGTTTACCATGCGCTCAGAAGGCACCATCGTGTTACGCACTAGTTATTCCCGGGTAAGATTCCTTTATACCACCCCAAAGGCTAACCCTTGAGATATGCACAGAGGGGAAGACACGCAAGATGGTCGACGCCTGCGTATGTGCAAGGGAACCCCGGCAGTTTGAAGTATTCCGAGGAAGGTTGAGGTTGAGGTTGTTAGCAGGGCCCGAGGTGAGGGAACTAGGTGGTTGAGGGCTGGTACGTTTGGGGGTCAGTTGCGTCCAGCAACTTTGACAGAAGGTTTTTGGTTAACCTGAAAATCATGTCCCGCTGTTCCCCTGGCTTTCATAACTTGGTCAACCCCTTCCAAATTAACAACTCAAAAACATGAACTTGGCATCGTCTACCTCGTCTATCTCACCCACCCCTGACGATGAAGTCCGCACTCCACCTTCCCGAGTGGTCTTTCTAGACGTCGATGGAGTTCTACATCCGCTAGGCCCAAATCACCTTCCCCTGCATGCTGACTTAGAAGATCTCTCAGCACGCGCAGACGAGGAACTGGCAGCAGCAGTAAACCCTGATACGTCGACTTCCACTTCCACTTCGCCTCAAATCACACGGGTGGTATCTGGTGAATTCCTACCTGAATGTCTACAACACCTTTGTGAGATCCTCGAAACTACCCATGCATCAATAATCCTTTCCTCCACATGGCGCGAAACCGTAGCAGGCCAAAACGCAGTCAATCAGGAATTTGAAAATGCCGGAATTCCAAACTTTGTGGGTTGGACGCCGATTTTAGGTTGTGGTTACGGCCATCGTGGAGAAGAGATACGAACATGGTTAAATAACAACCCTAACGTTACTCAATACATTGTACTAGACGACCAACCCCTAACTAACCTACCCGATAAAGATAGGTTCATCCAAGTTGACATGTCAAAGGGCTTGACCACCCCCGACGTTCAAAAGGCTATCGAACTGTTTAATAAATAAGCAGCCATAGACACAACCCTCCTGCTTAAAATCCTCAAGAGGCGCAGTTCCCAAATTCTCGTAGAGGTTGGGACGAGTATCAACGAAGGACTCGATGACTGTGCCGAGCTGAGCGAAGTATGGAACGATTCATTAATTCAAATTAAAAAACGCGAGGGTTTCAAACGCACACGCAGCAGTCCTTCTGATGCAGAGCTTCGACGACTTCCTCAAGTCAAACGAATGACCGGCGAAGAATTGATTGCCATGAGGCAACTCGCCTGCCCCTTTGGCCTCATGGTGGTCGAGAGGGACGCAGGCGACTTCCACGATATCCTCAACAAGGCCGGCATTGACCACGTGCATAAGGCCGTGCTTCACGTTCTCAGGAAAATCGGGTGCGAAGTGACGAGGAGCGAAGCGACGATGAGAGAACGTTATCTCTGTTGGTAATTCTACGTTTGTCAGTAGCTCCAGTCTCAACGTTGGCGCTGCTTTTGTCGCTACTCATATCTAACAAGTCACGAGGAGCGAAGCGACGATGCGAGAACGTGAAACTCTGTTCGAAATTAGAAACGAGTAGTCTCAGCTCGTCGCTTCGCTCCTCGCTGGTCCTCAATTCAGCGTTTGTCAGTAGCTCCAGTCTCAACGTTGACGCTGCTTGAGGAGACCGCTCATTTCTAACTCGTCGTTGCTTCGCTCCTCCGCTCCTCGCTACGCTCGTCGCACCAGGCCCAACGCCGTGGGACTAGTGGACGCGTTCGATTTCAGTGACTTCAGGCTCAAATCAATTCTTGGGAGGTACGACGGGGAGGTCTATGAGCATCTCATGAAGAGCTGCGAAGCCGGTTGTCTCTTTGGGAGGTTTGGGTTTGACTTCGAGACTTTAGAATAGACAAGACAAATCTTTGGCATTTCTCTTCCGCCTTCGTTCTCTACTACCTTTAAACCTCTTCTTCTATTCTACACACTACACTACTACTCTAACTCTATACTCTATACTCTATACCCCGTTGCTTAGCTTCCCGCCGTGAAAGACTGGCGTGCCGTCGTGGAGCTGATCAAGCGAGACCGCCTCTCCGTCAGAGTAGATTTTGGCGACCCACAATAAATAAACCCATTTACATACAAAAAGCTAAACTAACACTACACCACCCCTCCCCCCCC
>BLQM01000048.1:49039-64963 GCA_012489335.1 Triparma laevis f. inornata
GGGGGAAGGGTCGTTGGATTTTAGTGTGTTTGGGGGGGGAGTATTGGTGGGGAAATTAGGGGCAGGGGGGGTGAAATTAGCGATATGTGGAATTGGGTTCGGGGTATTGGCTTGTTATATTCGGTTGTCAGGTCAACTGGATCTCTTTGGAAAGCAGTTTGGGTAAAACTGATTGTCTATTAAGGTTTTTTGTGTTTTGATACGATTTCATTATTTCTCCTTGATACCTTGATATACCAGATATAGGATCTGAAAGGGAATTGGGTGAATCGGTTTGTGAAGTAACATTTTGGGAGCGTCAAAGGATCGATCGTCGCGAGGCGATCGGGAGCTCCTTAAATGAACTCTCTACTGTCTCCTGATACTTCAAACTCAGCACCCTCCGATCCAGTGGTACTGTGCTCCGAAACAACAACCTCGACTCCTACGGTATCCACTGTGTCATCTTCTTCAGCCTCCATTTCAGGAGCAAGAGGAGCCTCCGACCTCCACCCCCTGCATGCGCCCTTGGTCTTCCGACCTCTCCAACTGTGCGATAGAGAGGAGATTCAGAGAATCCACGAGGAGTGCTTTCCCGTCCGTTACAATGCCAAGTTCTTTGACAACGCAGGTGAGTTAATAGAGTATTGTGGATAGTTTAGTGAGACCCCGATGCCTTCATACAGTTACTAACCCTCTCTTAACGTTCTCTCCTCCTTCATCCCCCTTTTCCTTTTCAGTAAAAAATGTCCTAGCCGACGGCCGCCCCCTCTTCTCCCACGTCGCGTGCCTCCCTCTCCCCCTTCCCTCCTCCTCCCCTCCCCTCCTAACCGATTCAATTGTTGGCTGCATAATCTCCCAATTCCAATCCTCCCAAAAACACGAGCACCTAAACCTCCTCTCCCCCTCCTCCCTTCAAACCCACCCTCTCATCATGTACATCATGACTTTAGCTACAACTCAAGATTACAGAAGAACAGGTTTAGCTTCCTTACTCCTAAAAAAACTAATCCAATCAGCGACCTCCAACCGCAACTGCGGTCTAATCTACCTCCACGTAATAACCTACAACACCTCCGCTATAAAATTCTACGAGAAAAATAGATTTGAAAGGTTGGGGATTTGTGAAGGGTATTATTGTATTGAGGGGAAGTATTATGATAGTTATTTGTATGTTAGGTATGTTAATGGAGGGGAAAGGTGCAGGAGTTGGTTGGATAGTGTGGACGAGGTTATTAATGGGTTTATAGGTTGGTTTGGGTTATAATTAACAAAATATTAACGTTTGTGTACATTAGGTGTTTTATTTTTATATACAAAAGTAAGAATAAATAAAAGCGGATGATGATTTGTTCGCGTTTAAAAGCCTTATTTTCACGATGCTTCTTCTGGCGATTCTTTCTTGGGGTCCATTCTTCCCTCGTATTCATACTCCTTTGTACTATCAATGGACTCGAGCATATTTGCGATGAAATCGTCTACGGAGAAGGACCCGATGTCGCCGATGCCCTTCCTCCTGATGGTAACTTCTCCGCTGTCCATCTCCTTCACTCCCACGATGGCCATGATGGGGATCTTGCCCTTTTCTGCGTTCCTGACCTGCGACGAGCGTAGCAAGGAGCCAGAGCGAGGAGCGAAGCGACGAGTTAGAATGAATAATCATGCGTTGTCAGCTCGTCGCTTCGCTCGCCGCTCGCTCCTCGCAGCGTCTTTCTTACCTGCTTGGGGAGGCGGTCGACGCCCGCCCTGTTCACTTCGACTCGAATTCCTGCCTTGGCGGCCTTCGCCTTGATCTCGTGGCAGTAGTCCTCGACGGACTCGGTCACGGGGCATATCTTGAGCTGAACCGGGGCCAGCCAGAGGGGGAAGTCGCCGGCGCAGTTCTCGACGAGGATGCCGAAGAAGCGCTCGATGGAGCCGAAGATGGCGCGGTGGACCATGATGGGGCGCTCGGTGGTGCCTTCGCTGGACTTGTAAGTGAGGTCGAAGCGGTCGGGGAGGTTGAAGTCGCACTGGACGGTGGAGCACTGCCAAGTCCTGCCAATGGCGTCGCGGATTTTCAGGTCGATCTTGGGTCCGTAGAAGGCTGCGATGAGCGTAGCGAGGAGCGGCGAGCAAAGCGAGCGTGTTAGTGGTGGAGATAGCGAAACGAGGAGCGGAGCGACGATGTAGTTCTTATTCTCCCGTAGAATAATGCGCGAGCGAGCAGAGAGGTAAAGGCAGCAGAAAACTCATGACATTGCTTCTCGCTGTCGCTTCGATCCTCGCTACCGCTCGCGTGCTAGTGGTGGAGATTGCGAAACGAGGAGTGGAGCGACGAGCTGAAATATCATGAATACAATATCACGAATGTATCATCGCTTCGCTCCTCATGGAGACTCATTACGATCGTAATTGTCGCATTCCCAGCTCGTCGCTTCGCTCCTCACTGCGTCTCACCTCCTCCGCCCTCGTCAATGCCATAGTCCCAATTTTTGCGTTCGAGTGCTGTGGGGGGGGCGAGCGAAGCGGGGGGAGTTAGTTTAGACTGTTCTTTATGATCATGGCTCCTCGTTTTTCTCGAGTTCTCACCTCCCCTGAGCGCGGCAGTCGCGTCGTCCCAGATCTTGTCCGAGCCCACTGATTTTTCGGGGCGGGTGGAGAGCATGATGTCGTAATCTGTGAAGCCGAATTTGGAGAGGATCTGCGAGTTGATGGTTAGTAGAAAGTAGGAAGTAGGTTGGCGTGAAAATCGCAATTATAATTCTTTTCTCACCTCCTCGGTCAGGTCGAGAACGCCGACGATTTCGTCGGTGAGCTGATCGGGAAGGCAGAAGATGTGCGCGTCGTCCTGGGTGAAGCCGCGGACTCGCATGAGGCCGTGGAGCGTCCCCGAGCGCTCGTAGCGGTAGACGGTCCCGAGCTCTCCCCAACGGATGGGCAGGTCGCGGTACGATCGGAGCTGCGACGAGCGTAGCGAGGAGCCGAGGATGAAGTCCGACGAGCGAAGCGACGAGTTAGTACAATGTACTTACTATAGCGAAGAGCGGTGAGCCGAGGAGCGAGGCGACGAATTGAACGAGTCATTCCGACGAGCTCGTTCGGACGAGCTCCTCGTTGTATTTGTAACGCTTCGTAATCTCGTCACTCTGCTTCTCGCTAGTATAATGTGCTTACTATAGCTCGTCGCTTCGCTCCTCATAGTAACTCGCGGAAATAACACATTCCCAGCTCACCTCGTCCTTGTACATCACGCAGTGGAAAGGGCAGTTCATCGGCTTAATCTGGTACTCCTGACCCTCCACGTCCATCTGGTCGAACATGCCCTCCTTGTAGAAGTCGAAGTGCCCGCTAGTCTTCCAGAGGTCCACGTTGGCAATGTGGGGAGTGTAAACGATGTCGTAGCCGTTGCGGCGGTGGGCGTCTTTCCAGAAGTCCTAGAGCGAGCGAAGCGAGCGTGTGTTAAAAGAATTGTATATATGTATATTTGTTAATTTTTTTCTGTTTGCTCTCACCTCAATGTTGGAACGAATCTTGGAACCCTTGGGGTGCCAAAAGACAAGGCCGCCTCCAGCATCCTCCTGGATCGAGAAAAGGTCGAGCTTCTTTCCGAGGACCCTGTGGTCGCGCTTTTTGGCTTCTTCGATCCTCTTCTTGTAGGCCTTCAACTGACCGGGATCGTGCCAGGCCGTGGCGTAAATGCGCGAGAGCATCTCTCTCTTCTCGTCGCCGCGCCAGTAAGCGCCAGCGACGGACTGCAGCTCGATGGCCTGCGACGGGGGGAGGGGGGAGCGGCGAGCGAACGAGCGAAGCGACGAGTTAGTTTAGAATAAGCATGCGTTGTCAGCTCCTCGCTTCGCTCCTCGTTGTCGTCGTTCGCTCCTCGCTGCTTCTCACCTTCTTGGGGAGGGCTCCCGTGCTCTCCACGTGAGGACCGGCGCACAAGTCCCACCAGGTGTCCTCTGAGTTTTGTTCGCCAATGTGGTAGATTGTTATGGGCTCGGTTTTTATGCTGGGGTTGTTTTGGGGGGTTAGAATTGTGTGAAAGGCGTAGGGACGGAGAAAATGCTTCGGCTCACCTCTCGAGGATCTCCAACTTGAAAGGCTCGTTGATGAGCTTGATCCTGCGCTTCGCCTCCTCTCTACTGACTTCCTCCCTCGTGATGGGCAAGTTCTTGCTAATTATCTTGTCCATCTGCTTCTTGATCTTCTTGAAGTCCTCAGACTGCAGGGCAGTGTTGTTGGTCATGAAAAAGTCGTAGTAAAAGCCGTTGTCTATCCACGGACCGATCGTCACCTGCGCCTCCGGGTATAGGGACTGGACGGCCATCGCCATAACGTGGGCTGTGGAGTGTCTGTGGGGGTGGGTGGAGAATGGGGGGGGGGGAGGGGGGGGAGTAGGGGGTGAGTTTATGACAGAAGTCGCGCCAGACAAGGCGTGTCCGACTTGAAATTAATACGAGAAGAAGGTCGCACCTTATTTTAAGCAATTCAGGGTCGTTGTCGTTTGTAGGTATAACCTCGGGCTTCACCGCCGGCTCCGACCCAGCCACGGCAGAGAAAAGGCGAAGGCTGCGAGGCCTAGCCAAATCACGCATCGGTCTCGAAACGGCGCGGAGCATTGTGGGATGGGCGTGGGGTGATTTAAAGTGGGATTGAAATGAGAATGCTTGGACGCAGCATATGAGGGCGAGAAGGGCTGTGATGAAAGTGCTGAGCATGCGTGGAATCAAATTCAGGAAGTTTGCAATTCACTGAGAAATGGGTTTTTTGACAATCGATTTGTTTGTGAGATTGTGTGCGTACCTGCTAGTATTGGGGGGTGGAATGGGGTCGATGATGGTTACATCTTAGCCACTGATAGTAGCGTTCTTAGCCGTGCCCGGGAAGATGTCTCAAACATAGTCTGACAGCTCGACCGACAGCTCGTTCATCTAACCATCGTAATCTAACCTCCAATCGCTCTCGCCGCAAACAGCTTTAACAATGTTACGCCTTCTTCTTCTCGTCTCAACCTTGCTCCAATGCTCGGCGTTCAATCTTCTCCCTAAAATTCCCACCCCCACCAAAATCGACCAAACACAAAACCTTGATCGAAGGCAGGCCCTAACCTCCTCCGCCATAACCATGGCCGGCCTGTTCGGCTTCAGCTCGCAGGCCATGGCCTTCGGCGGCAAGTTGAAGTCGGTCAATATCCAGCTCTCGGCGTACGGCCTCCCTCAGATCTCCTCCGTTCCTGACGGGTTCAGTCCCCTGCTCGAGCTGTACGGCACTGGCCAGAACCGCGACACGCTGTTGGTGGAGTTCCAGCACCCCTCCGACTGGGTCGTCGTCAAGCCGAATAACGACGTTAACGGGGAGGACGGGACGATTCAGGCTGGGGAGTACGCGAAGGGTGACACTGCCACTTTTTTCGTGTGGGACGGAGTTGGGAAGAAGAAGATTGAGGTGAGAAGCGAAGAGGACTGCGAGGACGAAGCCCCGCAAGGAGCGAAGCGACGAGTTGAGCTGGCGGATTCACTCGCCTCGTTTTCGCTATCTCCATCACTAACACCCTATGCTCGTCGCAGGATCAGGACAAGGACTTCTTCGCTAGCGCAATCAAGAAGGCCATCTCGCAGAAGGGAGACAACGTCTACCAGGACTTCAAGGTCATCAACGTGGAGCTCCAGCAGCACGAGGCCCAAACCTACGGCCTCGTCGACTTCAAGTACGTCCTTCTGACTGGAGCCGGGTTCGAAGTCGAGCGTCGTGGGGTTGCCAGTGTCACGAGCGAGGGCAACAGTGTCCAGGTGCTCTGGTGTGCGACCATAGCCGCGAGGTTCAAGAAGACAAAGGAGCAGTTGCGAGTGTGTGCTGAGAGTTTTAGGGTCTACGCTGACGGAATAAAGGTGAACAAGATCGATTACAACGACAAGGTGAGACGCGAAGGGTGGTGTAACGAGTTTATTTTTATTTCCACCGACAAAAGGCGAAGCGACGATATATGTATTTCCACCTGTTCGTACCGCTAACACAGCTCGCTATTCTCACACTCACTTTGCTCATCACAGGATTTCGAAGTGAAGAAACCCGCCTTGAAATAGGAGATAGGACCATCAATGTATAGCTAACATAGCGCAACCCCAATCAATAAAAAAATAATCCCCGTCTTTTTGTTGCAATAAACTCCTTTCTACTATTAAACACCGCGCCCAAAAATAAATACCCTTGAGAGGATTTACTTCTTTCCCATCACGAACTGCTGGTAGTATTTGCTGCCCTTCCTGTCCTCATCAGTAATTGTGGCCTGGACGCCAACTCCACACACGAGGAAGGCGAAGATGCCTCCGGCGAAGAACTCCTTGAATCCAGGTCGGGAGATCTCCTTGGCGATAAAAGTTCCCCAGGGGGCACGGAAGGTAGGAGGGTGGCGGGCAGCGATGCGTTCGAAGAAGGCGAACATGTTGGTTCTGTTGTTTGGGGGGGGAGGGGCGGGGAGAGGGTTAGAAGGGGTTGGGAAGCGAGGGGGGAGCGAGGGGGGAGCGAGGGGGGGGCGTGGATGTTGGGAGAGAAGGATTTGTCTACCAATTCACATTCTACACTGGTTCTAACCACGTATCGTTCGACGTTGCGGTTAATATATGTGCATTTGAAGCGTGCGAAAAAGCAACAACTCCGAGAAGGCCAAACAGAGACGATTGAGGGGCATGAAGCGCAGATGAAATCCGGCCTGACGAAGTGCGCTCCTATTAAAAGGATAAAAGGATGTTGAAACGATGCGAATCGCAATCAAATCAGAGTCGCGGTTGAACATGGCCATGACTGCCGAGTATGGAAGCAATATCGGGACGATACGACCACGAATGGGCACACAAAAGCCGAGCTAAGGCCAACGCCCATTTCGCGGACGGGCTGATTTGGGTTTTGGTCTCAGCGGCCTCTTCCGGGCTCGAGCTCGTGGCAGGCCAACACGTATAACTTGACATCGGAGGTCCAAGGTCTAGTTCGTTGGTTGAAGGGTCGTACTAACTTTTGAGGTGTGGAGGAGTGAAAGTGAGAAATGAGATTTTGGGATCGTCGCTACTGAGCTTGAATACGTCACGTTTCCACCATGAGGGAACTCACCGCCAACGTGGCCGTCATGGCCACCCTCGTCTTTACTATGGTGATATCCAACGCCGAAGTTCTTCCTTCCAAATCAGCAGTCGTCAAAACATCCCTCCCCAATGTCGACTTACACGACGCACTGAGGTCACTCAGTCTTCTCTCGGCGCTTCCCCTGGACTCGCCTCGATCGCGGCGCTTCTTCCGCTTTGATGATTACGTGCTCAGCCAGAACTTGCAGCAGATACGAGGCGGCGCTTCTCCCTCCTCCTCCTACGACGAAGACGATGAGGTATCGTCGACAGATGAAGGGGGAGAAGAGCCCACGGACAAGATATCGCTCAACGCTGCCCTGAACGAGGGTCCCCACCCCGGCCTGCCGCAGAAGGTGGGCATGTTCCTGCTGAAGAGCTCGTACAGGGCGATAAGCACCATTACGAAATTCACCTTCTCAACGATTGGGAGCGTGGCCAGGAAGAGCACCTCCATTAGTAACTTCATGGACGACCTCACGGGGAGCGGGGAAAAGGGGGACGATTTTTTTAAGTGGCTGGACACCAAGTACGGTTCCGGCGATAGGTGAGAGGAGAATTCGTTCATTTATGCGCATTTACTACATTGCAATTCTCTCTAACACTCTCTCCGGCAGACTCTATGACGAGCACGATAGTGACGAAACCACCCCACCCTCCATCCTCACCGGCGTCTCGCTGTCCTCCGCCCTGAACATCGCTCGCAACGACGCCAACCTCATTCTCCTGTACATTCCCGCTGCGACTCCCAACAGCAAGACAATCGAAAACGAGAAGGTGGCGGCGAAATCCGTGCGGCAGTACGCCTACTCGCAGGCCATCGGAGGTGAGAGGGTGAGAGGGTGGGAGGGGTTAGGGTTGGCTACTCGTCGAGCCACTACGACCCTTCTCGAGGGTCTCGGAGTTTGTCGTGACTAGTTTTTGGCAAAGAGATTTGACGCCGATCTGCTACGAGCGGCGAGCGAAGCGACGAGTTAGTTTATAATGTTCTTAATGCGAGGAGCAGGAGCAAGAGCGACAAATCCTCGTCGCTTCGCACCTTGTCCAGCCCTTCTCTCTCTCATCAACCAACCCTAACACACACACACGCACTCACACACTCATTCACTCACTCACCACAGAGTTCAAGTCGCACTACACTATTTACGCGGCAAAAAGAAACAGCGTCCATGGAGCTGACGCCCTGAAGAAGGCGGAGACGGCGGGAGGCAGCGTCAAGTCCTCTCCTATATTAATGGTGCTGGCCCCTGTGACGAACAAGTACAGCGGCAAAATAAAACTGAAGATGCTCAGTCAACACCACTGCTCTCCCCCGCCGGACAGCGAGGCGGTGGTGGGCTGGCTGAAGGCGCTGAGGAAGCGGTACGGGAAAATTATCAAAGCGATGGAGGTGGTGAACGAGGAGGAGAACTTTGCACGAGAGAGGGAGGAGGTGAGAAGAAGTGAAGTCGTGGAGAACGAAGAGCGAGCAATTAACGCGATATTTACGAGGACAACTAGCAATGTATTCTGTATTCTAATTCGTCGCTACGATCGTCGCAGGGGTTCAAATCTAGCAAGAAGCTGGACCAGAAAAGAAAGAGGGAGGAGAAAGAGGCGGAGGAAAAGAATAAGAGGGAGGAAGCGGAGGAGGCTGAGAGACAACTCGCCCTGAAGAAGAGGCGCGTGCAGTTCCTGGCCTCGCTGCCCATCGAACCGCCAGCGGGGGAAGGGACGACTACGTTGAGCGTGCAGTACGGAAGCACGAAGGAAAAGAGACGGTGGGAGAACTTGGCCAAGTTGGAGGACGTCTTCAACTGGATGGACGCCGAGTTCGACGTAGAGCGAGAGAAAGTTGAGTTGAAGAGTGTTAATGGAGTTAAAAGCTTTCTGTTTGAGGCGGACAAGGACACCGTGATCGGGGAAGCGGGGCTTGGGAAGATGGCGGGTATGAGACTCGAGGACGTAAAGGAGGAAGTATCGGAGGGGGAAGAATAGCTATAATATGTATTTTTCATGAGAATTCTCATTCTTGACGTTACAATGTGTGGGAGTACGCAAGCTCATCTCGCGAATCCTTCGTCTTCTCCTTTCACGTCGAAAGAAACGAGTGTTACTTTTTGACTAAATCTTAAGTAGGTTTTCTCGCGCGCGAAAAAACATTTTCAGCAGCTCTAAAACTCAGCGATTCAAGACTCAGGACTAAACGCGCTAGTCTTAGTTTTTAATGAATTTTACGCGGCGGGAAGAGCGCGAAAGAGAACATTATTTTTACTCAAGGATCCCGTCATTTCAAAATCGTAAATCGAGAAGTCAATATTCGCAACATGTTTAGGCCTAGTCTTGGTTATATTTGATCTTTTAAGAACCCTTAGTGACTGAATATGCCACTTACAGACCCTTAAAGTGCAGGAACACGATTTTATGTTTTGAATTTTCACTTCCTTGGGTTATTTTGGTCAATCTTGGTAATATTAGTCTATTTAATCCCTTTAAAATGCCTAATATGCCATTCAAAGAGCAAATAAAGTCCAAAAAGGTGAAAATATAATCCAAAAATCCATGAAGATGAGCTTTTTTGGAAAAGTTATTATTGAATATGTATACTCAGGGGTCTCGAAATACCAATTAATACCAAAATTGAATCTGAAAATTACTATAATACCGATTTCCGTTCCAGTGATTTGACTAAAAGTGATTTTCGGCGAAGAATCGATGATATGAAGCCGCGTCGATACTCAGAAGAAAGTGAGGTGAGGCTAGCCCTGCTATCCTTAATCCCTGAACTTTTTGAAACTGTTACGAACGTTTATATCAAACTCGAACCAAAAAAAAGAGAGAAGAAAAATCAAAAAATCTTGTCTTGCTCTTCGTTTGTTGTCAAAATTGAATTTGTTCTTCCTAATAATTAGTTACATTAAACCTCCAATATTTACTACTCCAGAGGGTGCCCTAGGTCGGGGGTTGGTGGTGGTTCTGGGGGAATGGTGGTTGGCGAAAGACGAAAGGTCTCCTCCTCCTCATCTCTCTCCTCATCCGTGTTTTCGTCGGGCTTATTTCCATCGTCGGCGTCGCTGATGTTGAGGATTTCCTCTTCCTCCTCCTTCTCTTCCTTCACCACCTCCACCTCCACCTCAACCTCAACCTGCTCTTCCTTCTCCGGCTCCTTATCTTCCTTCGCTTTAACTTTTTCCAACAACTGCGATTCTACCCCTCCCTCCCCCCCCTCCTCGTTCTCCCCCTCCTCGTATTCGTCCTTCAAATTCGGAGGGAAGGAAGAGCCGACCGCGACCGCTGGCGTGTTGTTTGGCACGACCATGGGCTTAAGGAGCGGGGAGCGGCTGCCCTCTCCTTTGTCCGAGTTCATTCTCGCGGGAGACAGCGGGGCTACTGGGCTTGCGAGGGAAAGGGGGGGGTTGTTCGGGGCTGGCGGGTGGATAGGGGTGCGCGTTGGCGTTTGGGGTCCGCTGCTGCTGTTTGCGGTTCCGGCGGCCAGGCGTGCCGCCAGGCTCGCAGGCGGTTGCTCTCTCAGCGGCCTGTTGTCAGGATTGTCCTTGTTTTCTTCTAGCAAGGTGGTGGTGTGAATGGGTTCTGTTATCTCCTGCTCCTGCTCCTGCACCATGGTGGTGGTGGCGCCCGGCTGTGTTTCCGTTCCCGTCCCCGTTTCCATTTCACCTCCGTCGGATTTTTCTTCGTCCCCACCCTCCCCACCCTCGGACTCTGCCAAACTCAAGGCGATCGCCCTCTCCATCTGCTGCTCCTCGGACAAGTTCTCGGACCCGTTGAACTCCTCCTGCCGCCTCCGTTCCTCCTCCCGTCCCCCCATGAGAGCGCTCAGCAGATCCCGTGGGACGGGGTCTGACGCGCTGCGCCCCACTCCTCCCCTCCCCTGCTGGTTTTCGTGCAGCGACAGCATCACCGCCGCCTCCAAAACCACGAGCTCGTCGAGGCCACTGGTGTTGCCGGTCTGCAGGGCCCTCATGATGCTGCCGATCGATTGGGTTCTCTGGCTCGGGGCGCTCGAGTTGGACCTGGTGGGGGGGGATCGTGGGAGGGGATTGGACCTCCTGATGGACGCTTGTTGTCTCTGCGAGCAATGAGGAGTTAGAACGACGAACGGCAATACTATACTACCACAAACTCCTCTCACCTTCATCTCATCCTCTATTCGTTTCCTGTCCTCCTTGCTCATGACGGCCGGGCTCCCAGACACAGACAGGTCGGAGTCCGTGGACGAGGTACGGGAGCGGTTGTAATTCGCGAGCGAGTCTCCGAATTGGTGTTCTCCCGACGAGGGGGAGCCTAGATGAGGAGCGAAGCGACGAGTAAGTGCACATTCTCGTTGTGTATTTTCTCATTCATCTTCGTTCATTCTCGTTCATCACCACCACCAACAACAATTCACTCAACTCAACTCATCTTACCTCCTACACTACCACCGCCACCACTAACACTCCTCGGCGGTTGAGACTGCTGAATCTCAACCGGGGACGACGAAGTCGAGGAAAGCGAGCGCTGCGACTTTGACCCTCCCGCTTCCCCCTTGCCGGAGCCGGGCAGCTCCAACCCCGCGGCCTTAACCTTGACCTTGGGGTGCTTGCAGAACGGGCACTCTTTGTCCTCGTCCTCGGTTTGAACCTGGAAGTAGCACTCGGTGCACATGGGCTTGCTGCAGCACCTGGTGGTGTTGAAGACGGTGAAAGACTGCGAGAGAGTTTGTCGTGTTGTTTGTTTCAGGTTAGATAATTAATTGTGCTTGATTACCGAACCAGTCCGCCAAACCACTACTCACCTCGAAACAGATCGGACACTCGGTTCCTCGGTTCTGCAAAAAACTGGGGTTAGGCGTAACGAAGACTCACTCAGACTCAAACAAACTGAAATGAACCCCAAACCCAACACACACTCTCACCTGCGGTTGCTGCCTGGCCGCGAGCACGCCGCTCCCTATGGCCTTTCTGATCTTCTTCGTGCTCCACCCCGGCGTGCTGCTGTATAGGCCGTTGGGCTTGCACATAACGTTCAGCTGCGCGCTCGAGTATTTGCTCTTTGTCTGGCCCATCGCGCTGAAGGATGAGAACAATTCTCAACGAGATTTGGAGGGGGCTGATTTACTTGCAGGGGGTGGCGGAGTCGACCTCAGCTCTTCAGTCCGGGGGATAATAACACTGTCTCGCCAAAATCAGCTGAACAACACACCGTCACACGTAGAAGAAAAGGGTCAGGGCTTGAAAAGTGAGGGAAGGCTCACGTGATTAAACCTGGCGATGGAGAACGAGAACTGGAGGAAGCGCGCCTTCAGTAAAGCTAAAGTGGTTCGATGACGTTCTAGGATACAAAATTTACAGCTTTTGCGTAATTAGGAGGTTGCACGTATCCGCGTTATACCGAATCAGTCCAGGAGTTTGCGAATTACTGACATCCGAGCCAAGGACAAACGAGACATCTGAAATCGGTACGCGAGCATGCTTGAAATCACCTGGCTCCACTGTCCTTCCTTCGTCCGTCTTCCGCGACCTCGTTCTGGAATGTATTTGTTCAATCGTTGATTGCGTCGAGATGCGACGTGACTTTTGAGGCAGGCTGGAGGCTCATATTCGACGCCAGAATCAAAGAGCGCTGCTGATTCTCGCCGTAAAACAAGTCCAGATCCCACCCATCCCTCACACCCCCATCTCCCCACCGCCGCACTCCCCACACCACCTGACGAACCTCGAAAGCGGAACCTCTCATCCTCCCTCCACCGCTCGCATCTTCGCAACTTCTCACCCCTCTACCCCCCCAGCAAGATGAAGTTCACCACCCTAACCCTCTTATCACTCGCCACCACGGCCACCTCAAACGAAATCAAATACCAGCCCGCTGACGACCTCTACCTCGGCGGGTCCGCTGCCTACAGCCGCTTCGTGGACCACGTGACGACCTTGAAGAAGCACGCGTCCCACGCCGTCTCGGACGAGTACGCCGACTTGAAGGACAAGTTCGGCAAGAAGAGCGAGGAAGTTGAGGATTTCTTCAAGCGTGCCCAGGCCAAGGCCAAGGACTCTGCCAAGCCTGCTTTGCTCGACTTGGACACGTACAGCGCTGACGCCTCGGACTACTTCTCCAAGCTCTCCACGCTCGGTTCCTCCAAGTCCAAGTCCAAGTCCAAGTCCTTGGAGTCCAAAGCGTCTGACGAGGACGCCCCCGTTGATCCTTATTCTGGCGACGCCGAAACCGGAGACGACGACGACCAGGACGATGGAGGTGAGAAGCCAAGCCCATACAAACAAATGCATATAATTTTCGCTCCCCACTCATACTTCATTCTAACTCGTTGCTTCGCTCCTCGCCCCCAAGTCCCTCACGAGTCGTGGGAAACATTTATCCCCCCCTCTTCCGACTACGACCTCCCGGACGATTTTGAGGAGGAGTTCATGGACAAGGTGAGAAGCGACGAGCTACCAACATGATATTTAAGCGAGTAATCTGGATGCGCTGGTAGCATTAGACTAAATGCAAAAGTGGCTTGAGGAGCCCGCGCAATTCTAACTCGTTAATGCTCGTCGCTACGCTCGTCGCAGGCCTCCGTGGTGAAGGCGCTCCTTCCCGACAACTTCTCCTGGCGCGACCACCCTCTCGAGGGCAGCATCGTGACCAAGAACCTCAACCAGCACATTCCTCAGTACTGCGGGGCCTGTTGGGCTCACGGCAGCATGTCTACGCTTGCCGACAGGGTCAAGTTGGGAAGGGCGGCGATTGGAGGAGACGCCAAGGCCGGGCCCGAGATCAACCCTAGCATCCAGGCCATGATCAACTGCGGCAAGGAGGAGGCAGGAAGCTGCGACGGCGGAAGTGTGCTTGGAGCGTGGAAGTGGACCAAGGACTTTGGAGGAATTCCCTTCGACACCTGCCTTGCCTACGCCGCCACCAACGACTACGAGTGCAAGGTGAGTCGTTAGGGTTCGTCGTCGTCGTCGTTATCCTCATCCTCATCCTCATTCACATTATTCTAATGCGGCTCGCCGCGCTTCGCTCGTCGCAGACCCAAGATATCTGCAGAAACTGCATGGGAAAGGTGGCCGAGCCCAAGGGCCCTGACGATTACTTCTGCTACGGTATCGACGAAACCACTAGCGCCGACGGGGGACTTCAGCACACGCCTTGCTTCGATGACGACTGCGTCACCCACCCCTACCCCTCCATCAAGGTCGACGACATGGGCGTCGTGTGCAATGCCACCGTCGACAGGTGCGAACCTGCGAGGACGAAGCCCAGCGAGGAGCGAAGCGACGGGCTAGAAGGTTGAAATATGCAACTCGTCGCTTCGCTCCTCGTGGTCTCCGCCACTTTCGTCGCTTCTCGTTTCTAACATGTTATCACAAATCTTCATGCGACTCGCTTCGCTCGTCGCAGTTCTGCTTCCGTTCACGAATCCAACGCCGTCCTCATGATGATGGAAATCGCGACCCGCGGACCCATCGCCTGCGAGCTCGACGCTGGGCCCATGATGAGCTACTCCGGAGGAGTTCTCAAGGGCTTCGGGCCACGCTCCAATAGGGACCACATCATCCAGATTGCTGGCTGGGGCGTCACCAAGGACGGAGAAGAGTACTGGGAGGTCCGCAACAGCTGGGGAGAGTACTGGGGAGAGGAGGTGAGATTGTGTTTTCAATTCCACAACACACCCACACCCACACCCACACAAAAACACCACGAACTAACACGGCTCGCTTTGCTCGTTCGCTCGCGCCCACAGGGATGGATGAAGCTCGCCCGCGGCATTGACGAGCTCGGCATCGAGGACAAATGCTACTACGTCGTCCCCGAGGGCTGGGGCAGCAAGGGACACATCTACACAGAGTACGACGCCGATGCTGTCGCGCAGTACTCGGCTACCGCCGTTTTAATGCAGGTCGCCAAGGAGGCAGGCTTCCCCATGGGCCTCTTTGGAAGCGCTGCTGCCAAGGAGGAGGCCTTTGCTAAAATGGGCATGGCCAGCCCCGCCGCTTCTTCCGGATCCGGCTCCGGTCTGTTCGCCGGCGTCTGCGTCGGCTTCCTCGGAGTTATGGCCGGCATCATGGTCGAGAGGAGGAGGAACACTGCCAGTGGTGCGGCTGGCTCCCACCGTTACTCTAGTGTCGCTGATGTCGACGCTGGATACGGAGGAACCTTGCGTTTGTAGGTTCGCCAATTTTTGCTATTGCTAGAGTTGAGATAAGAGAGGGGAGAATTTAGTTAAAAACTCAACCGCTTTGATTACGAAAAGCTTCTTTAAATCCTGATGGCCCAAGATTATATAACTCACGAATATTTGGCAAAATCCCGATTTACTTTATACGCGCATAAAAGATTCAAAAATCCACCACCACCAACCCGCCAACCCAGAAACCACCCCGAAAAACAACAAAAACGCAACCGAGTCACTAAAAGCACCTCAAAAACACCATCCACCCCTGAACTGTTCCTACCTTACTTCCCCCACCCTATCCCCTCCTCTCCCCCCACAAAATGCTAGCCGGCGGAGAACTCGCCGCAAAGCTGCTGCGCGCTAGACAACGCAGCGCGGAGTTCGAGGGCAATCCCGGCTCCACCCTTCCCGAGGCCAATGAGAATGAAGCCCGACAAAAACCCTCTACTCCGCTGGCCTCATCATCCTCATTCACCTTCAACGACAGCGACGACGACGAGGACGTAGATTTAGCAGCCCTTTCCTCCCCGCCCGCAAACCCCCCGATTGCTCCGTCACCGAGCCTCCCCCCTTCTTCCCCTGCGGCAGTAACGATAAAGACTCTCCAATCTGAGAACAAGAAGTTGCTCAATTTGCTCAAGGAGAAGGTGTGCAACAATCTCCAAACCCGCCCTCTCCCCCACACCCCAACACCCCAAC
>BLQM01000048.1:71640-97040 GCA_012489335.1 Triparma laevis f. inornata
CTATAACACCCCGCCCCCCCTGCAGGTCGAGCGGTATAAGAAGCGCAGGCAGCACATTGACGAGAAGGTGATCTGGGCCTACCTCATCCAGTGCCTCGAGGCCCTGGCACACTTGCACGCAAAGAAGATTTGCCACCGTGACCTCAAGCCCGCTAACTGCTTCCTGTGTGACGACGGCACCATCAAGATTGGAGACATGAACGTCTCCAAGAGGATGAAGCACGGCCTCCTCAAGACTCAGATCGGCACTCCTTACTACATGTCGCCCGAGATTTGGTCCAATAAGCCCTACAACGAGTCCTCGGACATGTGGGCCCTCGGCTGTCTCGTTTACGAACTCTGCGCTCTTCACCCTCCCTTCATGGGCGACTCCTTCCCCCAGCTCAAGAGGGCCGTTCTGCAGGGCAGGTACAAGAGCATTCCTAGGTGCTACAGCTACGAGATGAGCACTGTCCTGAGCAAGCTGATGCGCGTCAATTCTAGATCGCGTCCTTCCGCCAAGGACCTGCTCAGCTCCCCCGAAGTCCAGAAGTACATGAAGCCCGGAGGCTACGGATCCGTCGCCCCCGAGTCTCACAGGCCTATTGACCTCATGGAGACCATCAAGGTCCCCCATGGCCCCAAGAGGAGGATCTCCGCCGCCCTCCCCAAGCCCTGCTACCCCGACGCCCGCCCTAAGTCCCCCGAGGCCTGGCCTATCACTGCGCGTGATAGGAAGAACGCCATCAACCAGAAGAACGGTGGTGGGCTCGAGAGCGTTTCTGAGGATGTGCCCGCCAAGCCTAAGATCGCCCAATCCCCCCTCCCCATCAAGGCCAAGGGAGGAGCCGCCGACATCGTGAAAAACGCAAGACAACAGGCCGCAAAACCCTCGTCGAAGAGGGAGCAGCCGGAGACCAAGGACCGCCGCAAGGCTCTCGCCCCCATCGACCGCAACGAGAAGCCCGCCGCCAAGGATCCCGTGAAGAAGTCAAACCGCCCTCCCCGCCCCAACAACTCCCACCAGGCCGGGGCCAGGCCCTCAGCCGCTCAGTACAAGCAGGCCGATCGATCCAACTTTAACGTCAAGCCCCAGCGCCCGGGAGCCAAGCCCAGCGGCGGCGGCGCCGGAGGCCGCAGGCCCCAAGGCTACAGCCGTGCCAACGGTTACAGGAACGCTGCCAACGCCTACGGTCAGGCCGGAGGAGGAGGAGGAGGCGGCGGCCAGCCCAACTACAGGAGAGGACAGTACAGCTACAAGCCCAGCTGGTGGGGATAGATTATTATTCTATTAGAGAGATAGACGATTGGGGGGGATGGGGGGGGGCGGGGGGGGGGTCGAGGGGGGGAGGATAAAAGTGGAGGGGGATAGAGGGTGTACGGAGGAATGACGAATAAACTCTGCGACAAATATCATGGCGCGAGCAATCACAAAGTAACGTTCCACTCTCTCAATTGTTGTTAAACTAGCAGCGAAACGAAAGAGTAATCAATGTTTTCAGTTTCAAAGTTTTGATTTTGTTGTCGTATGTATTTATTTCAGAAAATGGGGGGCCTTCGCCTTGACCATATGCGACATCGGACGAACGCAGCACTGAGTCATGCCGTCCTGCACAACCTGGGAACCGTTGTTGATGTGGGAAGCGTGAGCTGAAAACAAGAGCGGCGCCTTGCTCGTCTTCTGCCGCGTTGCAAAGTCCCAGCCCCCTGCGAGCGGCATCGCCTTCGGAACAGACGGGCCCGACCGGTAATTGAAATCGCCCATCACCGCGGGGAGCAGTGATTGGTTGCCACCGGCCTCCGAGTCAGTCTCCCAATCGAAAATGTGGTGCTCCTCAGACGCAACCTTTCCTAGCGTCGACTTTCGCTCGAGTGCCTTGACGAACTCTACATACGATATCTCCCCGTCCCCGTCTTTGTCAGCGTCCGCGATCAACGCATCAGTCCACGATTCGGGCAAGTTGAGCTCGAAGCAGACCTGTTCCATTTCCCTCTTGTCCAGAAACCCTGAGCCGTCCGCATCCATTCTCGAGAAGGCCGCTCGCAAGTTTTTAAATTTGTCCTCGATGTTCGTCATAAACTGCTGCTTTTCTTTGGAGTCCTTTTCTCCGTGTCTGAGCGCGTCAGCCTTCTTCTTCGCCATCAGCTCCTTCTTGAGCACTTTCCGCTTTTCTTCTATGTCCTTAATCACCTTCTCTTTCGCTGTTAGCTTCGGGGCGAGACCCGACAGCTGTTGGTCCAGCACTGCCCTATGGTATTTATAGCCCTCACTAGGCAGGGGTTCGGCCGCCGGGCCCATAATACTAGCTCTATTCGGCTCCATCAGGCACCTTTCCCTATATTCTTCCTGCAGCTTGCACTCGTTGTATGTTCTCAATTCATGCTCCTCAAAGTCAGCCGCAATTCGCTCGTCCAAAACAGCGCACCGAAACTCTGAAAAGTCCAACACCTGATTTCCGTCTAGATCTATCATCGTCATTATCTCCACGGCAGTCTCCAGCGGGACGTCAAACCCCATTCTAACTATGCCATGATGGATCTCGTCCACGTCCAGGCTGCCATCACTGTTTTCATCGTACTGCATGAAGAGATCTTTGAACTTATGGACGGGCTTGGAGAGGCAGTAGGTCCGAATTGAGTACAGGATGAACTTTGCGGAGTTGAAGAAGAACTCCTTGTTGTCGCCGGCATTCATCATGTGGGGGTGTTGTCTGTGGGGGGGGGGGTGAGAGGATGATTTAGGTATCGTAAGTGAGGGTTGTAAGGTACTTACAGCGCTTCTCGCGAAAGCGCATTTTCTTCTCTGACGAGCCTCACCGCCTCCGCCGCCTCAATGTCGTGCTCCATATCAAGCCTAGTCTTTGCTGCGTCCTGGATCCACTGTGCCCGCCTGCCAGCGTATCTTGCTGCTCTTCCAGGGGTATCCGGAGACGCGGGGGCGCGCGGAGACGCCACCACTACGGGAGAAGAAGAGCTCATCTGATCGTTACCGCTGATCGGTACCGCAAACGGGTCATGCTGTTTTGACCCTGCCGAGGGAAACGGTTTCAGACCCTCATTAGCAACGCTAAAGCTGGGCTTTTTGGGGGAAAATATGAAATCCACAGGTGAAGACACAAGATTGCCGGTAGGTGAGATAATTTCCCTGCCCCTCATTTATTTAAATTGGGTCTTTCCCTGGTCTGGGGGTGCAGATTGGGTCCTAAAGCTTAATGCCGGAGTGTTGCTTGCTACACTTGCGCTGGGTCAAATCGCTGATCAAAACCTAAATCCCCTAGATCAACGCAAACGTTCCTCGCCCAATCTACCTACTTGAATAAGCATCGTACGCCAGGAACGCACCACGGACCCCTCCATCCCTCGCCCCCACCCAACTTATTTTGAAGGCCCTCCACTAACTCCCTCTTGGGCAGTAAGTCAAACTTCATACCCGTATTTGATACCCGTAATTAAGCAACATGCCTCACTCCGCCAACGCCCCAAATATAATCTGCGCCTCCAAGGAGACCCCTCTCTGCTTCTCTGTGAAAGGCACAACCGTCCAAGCCATCAACTCCATCACTGGCGAGCAAGCCAAGACGTATTGCTCAGGGTCAGGCAGTGTTACATGCTTGGCCATGAACCCTGACCTGGACGTCATGGTGTACGGGGACGAGAACGGCTTGTTGGTCGCACAGGCGAGCAAGACCGGGAACAAGTACTGGACCAGCGAAATGAAGAGCAAGCCAGTAGCATTAATTGCAACAGGTGAGGAGGAAACCCAGTTAACCGCGAGGAGCGGAGGAGCGAAGCGACGACGAGTTAGTTTAGAATATTCTTAATGCGAAGAGCGAAGCGATGAATCGAACAAGGAGTTTCAATATGAGCGAAGTTTTCGAAGAGCCTCCTCGTTGTAATTATGACGCCTTCGTAATCTCGTTGCTCCGCTCCTCGCTAGTTTAGAATATTCTTAATGCTCCTCGCTTCGCTCCTCATGGATCCTCATTTACGGCAGTAATCCCCCTATTCCCAGCTCGTCGCTTCGCTCCTCGCTGCGGGCCAAAGTAAATTCTAACACAACCCCGCACCGTACAGATGTCTTGACTTTCATCTGCGTCGAAACGGGCCGGGTAGAAGCGCGCTGGTTGACCGACGGAGACCCTCTCTGGAAGAAGAACGTGACACTGGGCCGTCCAATGTGCATGGAAATCATCAGCCACAACCTCGTCTTGTGCACGAACAAGGGGGAGGTAATCTGCTTGGGCATTCTGGACGGTTCCATAATTTACAAGTCGGCGGTGAAAAGTCCGAGGTCCGAAGACACCATCCAGTGCATGTCTGGGGACGATGACTTGGATCTCGTGGCCATCGGAAATATCGGCGGCGAAGTCATTCTTAGATCGAGCTGTACGGACGAGGTCATATGGAAGCAGGAAAGCGGGTCTCCCGTCGTCTCGGTGGATATAAGCGGCACCAGGTGTGTGACTGGCAGCACTAGCGGAGTTGTTTCGTGCTGGGACATTGAGAATCACGGAGAGTTGCTGTGGCAAGGCGTGGCCTTTGGAAGGCTGACCGAGGTCGAAATCGCAGAGAACATCGACATGGTACTCAGCTGCGGCGACAGCAAGACCGTCCAAATGTGGGACCTGATGACGGGGGAGAAAAAGTGGGAGGCGGAGGATTCCAAGGTAGAGGTGGAGACGGTGGAATACGACGGAGAGAACGTCATTTTCGGCTGCCATTTTGGGAACATCTACTACGTCGACTCAAAGGATGGGTCACTGAAGTGGAGGAACGACGCCGACGACGAAATCGAATGCACGGAGCTTTCAAAGTCCTTTGACCCCAACAATGACCTGATTGGCGTTGGAAGGGCGTCTGGTCTGGCCTCTGTATTCAGTTTGGCGTCGCAGAGCCACCTCTTCAACGTGAAATCGCACAATCGCGAGATCACTGCCATGACGTTGACGGAAGTATCGACGGCCATAACAGGGTCCAACGACTTCTCACTGCGCTGCACTGGGCGAGAGACGGAACACTGGATGAAGCGAGCGAAGGTGCGAAGCCGTGAGGAGCGAACAACGACAACGAGGACGAAGCCCAGTGAGGAGCGAAGCGACGAGGATGTCGTTCTCGCTCCGCTCCTCGATTACGAAGGCGTCATAATTACAACAGGAGGCTCTTCGAAAACGCCGCTCATATTGAAACGACGAGATTACGAAAACGACGTTAATAGAACAATGAGCGAGAGAAACTCGTCGGCTCTTCGAAAATGCCGCTCATATTGAAATTCCTCGTTCAACTCCCCCCTCCCCTTCCTGGCTCGCTTCACTCGCCTCTCCTCGCATGAAGTGAGAATACGATAATTATGGGAGCAATGAGAAGAAGCGACGTTGCTTCAAGTCACTACACTCCTCACACCACACCTCTAACTCGTCGCTTCGCTTGCCGCAGTCTCAACCGACGACCATTACAACAATCGGAGATGCCGTCATTGTCGGGTACAAAGACGGAACCTGCCAATGTCTGAGCATCCACAACGGCGAAGAGAGGTGGGGCCTTGGCGCGGATAGGTCCAAGTCCCTGAAAAAACTGGACATAATGAACGGGGTAACGCCCGAGAAAAGAGCCAAAGAAAAGCGCGTTTTCGGCTCAGATAAAGATAACCAACCCAAGCTTACCCAGTTTTTGGAGAGAGAGAAGACGGAGAGCACCCCGTCCTCCCAGTTTTCGTGGAACATTCATCCGGGGGAGTCCATCTCCTCTCTGACATTTGACGAGAGTACAGGTAGCGTCCTCGCGGTGAAGTCACACATGAGCAAGAAAACCTGCACACTTTTGTGCTTAAAGCTCAACGACGGAAGGCCGCGATGGCAGCTCAGCTTTCCTGCCAACGTCATCATGAACATGCAGCTACCCAGTGCGGCCCAGACGACCTTCAAGAATGTTGGCATGATCGTGCTCAGGGAGGGCCGCCTGTTGGCTTTTGACAGGGCCACGGGCAAGCCAAAAGGGTCAATCTTCAAGAGCAAAAAAATCGGGCAAATTGTCGCAGCTTGTCTCGTGGGCGATTATTTGATTGCCTGCAGCAAGTCGTACATTCATGTAGCCGAGTATATCTACGAGGAGGGTGGCAAGACGGAAAGCCCGTTCCGGCACCTTTGGAAGTCCAAGAAAATTGGACAAAATGGGTCCATCATTCACAGCTGCGAGGCTTACAGAGATTTTGGGGCAGTGATCTGCACTGGTAACGAGATTTTGATCACCGACCTAAGGAGATGGAAGCATCCGTACGTGTGGTCAGTTTCTCCAAGCGGACACGAAGACCCAATTGAGGAAATCAAAATCAAGGGAAAGTACCTGTATTCCGTCTCTTCCATCATTATTCGACACAGGATCAATTACGCCTTCAACTACGACGGAATGAGCATCAACAGGGAGGTGGTGAAGATGGACGAGATAAATGACCAAGGGGAGGAGGGAGGGGAGGATAATGATAATGATAAGAATAAGAATAAGGATGAGGCGGGAAGAAGCAGTAGAATCGAGGCTACCATCAATCACATAATCGAGTACCAGAACATGTACGAATACCGAGGTATGCAATTATTGCAGTACGGGCTGTTTATTCAGCGCTGTGGCTTCGCGTTCAAGAACATTGATGCGCCAATCACTTACGAAGAAATCTCAGATCTCCTTTCAAGCCTCGGCGACATCATGCTCGTGCTGCCTGGAATCAATTATCTGTTCGTTTTCACCGGGTGTTGCGCTATTGTCCTGTCGTTTCTCATCACTTTTGCCGTCCAAGAGTGGGTCGAGTTCAGAAAGTTCCTGGAACCCAACTCAAAGCGTTTGCACATCTTGTGGGGGTTCCTCTGCGTAGTCTGCGAGGCCTGCTCAGGCTTCTTCGCAGTTCCAATTTTGACGTACCTACTAAAAATGTTGAAATGCGAGGAATATGACGGGGAATTCTACGTGGTGGCGACCATGCCAGAAATGGAAGAATTCAAAGGCAACAACAATGGAACGGAAGAAGAGGATGGATTCTCAATAGGGGAGGAGCAAACCATTGATCTCTCTGCAGGCCTTGGGGGAGGTTACGACGAAATCAAGTGCTGGGAAGGCAACCACCTCGCGTACTCCGCGATTGGATTATTTACGTGCTTCCTCTACCTGCCTATGGCGGTGAGGTTCATTCGAGTTGACAAGAAACTCGACTGCATCGAGGCCAAAGCCAACTTCTTCGACTGGAAAAGTGACACGGTCAAGTTGGAAAAAAGGCACCACGCATACTCGCTCATTGACACAACAGCAGAGCGCGCGAGTTTCATGGTGGGTGTGATGTTGACGACCGTTAGTACTTTTGTGGATAGCGAGTTTGCCGGTGTCATAATCGATTTCACGATCCAGTGCGTCTTCGTGATTACTACTCATTTGCACCCGCCCCACTTTGACAGGAAAACGAACAACGTGGCAATTTTGTTGGCTTGGTCTACGCTGTACATCTTCACGACCGCCATCATTTCATATCTGCTTGACGACCCAAATCACGTCCTGGTGAATGTACTACCGCTACTCATGCCGTTAATTGTGATTGGGGGAGCTCTCAAGATCTACTCGGAGGACGTTCAGGTGCGGTGGCGAACCTGGTCGGAGAAGAGAAAGAATGAGGGGGGAGCGACGAAGAGGAGGATTTGGCAGCGGGAACATTTGAAAAAGGTGTACATTGACAGGGATCTCTCTATGAAAGGAAGGGGCAAAGAGATCAAGGGAAAGTTGGAAGAAGCAAAGGGTTTTGTGGGGGAGGGGGCTAACTTTCTCTTCAATAAGAACGAAGTTTTAAAGTTTTCCGTGTTCAGAGGAAAGGGGACAGGAAAGGGGGGGGGTGATTTGGAGGAGGGATCGACGAGTAGCGATGATGATGAGGAGGACGAAGACGGGGGGATGGAGAGTTTGGGCACAGAGTTCGGATTGGGGTTGCGGAAGAGGGAGGAAGAAGGGGGGAAGGGGAAGGGGAAGGAGGAGGAGGAGGAGGAGGAGAGGAAGGCGAACCCGGAGGACGAAATCAGGATGGCCGGCTGGCAGGAGACAGTGGCGTTCAAGCTGACCTTTTTGTGTCTCGTGTTCTCTATGGTTCTGCTCGTCAGCTCCGGTATGGCGTTCTTTTACGGCGCTAAATTCGACAACACGCAATATGTGTCTGGAATGTCCGCGTCATGGTTGATGGCAATTATATGCGTGCTTTGTAATTCTGGTACCTTGATTGTTGCGAATTATATAAAGACGCAGTTCCTTAACATCTTGGCGTTGGGCGCATCACTGCATGCCGCTCAGCAGGAGTTTTACTATTTTGCTGTGTTAAAAAAGGGCGTAGAGTGCTTGAATTTGCCCGTGGAGTTGCGGGGGGGGGTTGAGGAGTTGCAATTTGGGTATGGGGAGGGCTGGTTTAATGCAAGTAATACTGGGGAGAAGAATTTGGTCATAGAGGAGCAGTGTCCGATTGGACTTGGAGGGGATCTTGGAATCTCGCAGTGCGATTGCTGCGGCGATGTGGGCAGCACGGCGGATTTGAACGTGTTTTCGGTCCTTCACAGTGGCGTGTTGTTCGAGGACGAATTCGGACACGAACGAGTTGAAGACTGCATGTGCTTCAGCGCGAGCAACTTCGTCTGCGATTATTTGATGAGGGCGGACGGGGGGGGCGTCGACAAGTCGAGCCATTTTTATATCTACACACAAGTCTCTTTTTACGCTGCCGTTGGGGCTATGATGGCGAGCATGGTTATTGTTTTATTGTCGGTCAAGGCAAGTTTGCTCGCTTTGGAAGAGTACTTCGAAGAAGCAAATATTGCGCAGTGGAAAAAGTGGAAGGAGGACAAAGTTAAGGCATTGAAGATTGCAGTTTTGAAGGCCAGGGGGAAGGATACGGGTGGGGTCGATGGGAGTATTTTGGGTGACGTTAATAGTAGGATTAGAAGCAAGAACTTGAAGAGGCTGAGGAAGGAGATCAGTAATAAAGGGTTATCCAACGCTAGTAGTTGGTTGGGTTTGAAGAAGAAGGAGGGCGAGGGGGAGGGGAAGGAGGAGGGGAAGGAGGAAAAATAACTAGAAATCGAGCGCGATGTTTTATATTTGATTCTGAACTTTTCACTCTTTCTTTTCGGAGTCGACTTTCGTCTCTTTCTTGTGGTGGTGGTGGTGGCTTTTTCGGCCTTTTTTGGTATTTTTTGTAGGTTGAGAAGCGATCTTTAGTAACCTATCTTGTTCTAAATCCTTGGCGTCCTACATAGACAAGAGGTAGCGGGCGTTATTATTCTTGTTAGACTGCGTTCAAGACTGCGTTCAAGATCTCGACTGCGCTCAAGATGATCTCGACTGCGCTCGCTGCCCCCCCCCCCCTACCCCCTTCTCACCTCCTCCTCTATAATGTCAAATTTCAACATCAATCCAAAAACGGTAATTTTTTTCAGTTGCCCCTTTTTCTGCCCGAAGTTGACCTCCGCGTTGACCCAATCTATGAATTCCTCCTTGGTTATTGGCAAAGTAGGTTCTCTGTCTGCTTTTAAGAATATTTCATCGCTTATTTTCTCCACATCGCTATCCTCAGGTTCAATCCCTTTCCCAACAACCCTCACCATACTACGCAAGCAGGAGAACATGCAGATGAAGAGTTCATCGTAGGTGATTTGCGAGGTTTTGTTGAAGTCGAATAGGTCGAATATTTTTGAGATCTTCCATGGAATTGAAGACGTTTCGGAACTCACTATTAAACCGCACAACACTTCTAAGACGTCTACCATGTTACTGGCTTCGCAGTCGAAGGTTTTTAGTAATCTGTGGCCAGCTACTTTGCCCTCTGGGATTGCGGAGGCTAGAAGCGTAGTGAATTCGGTGCAGGTTATACCGAAGTCGTGGTTTTCGGCAATGTAGAGAGAGTGGAGGTTGTTGATTTGAGTTGGGCCCCCTGCGAGCGCGAAGCGAAGAATTTACATTTTTTTGTTAGAGCTTGTGTGCGCGGGATTGCGACTAGACCTAGCGCCTATACTATATATATATATATACATATACCCCCAACGCCCCGACCCCAGACCACCACATGGTGTTGTCCAAACCCAAACTTGGGCCCACTTTTGCAACACCTTATCCCCCCCCCAACACTTACAATTCTCAAACATCGTGGGGCCTTCCTGAAATTGCTCCACCACGTCCTCTTCCGGCATCGACTCCAGCGCCCCCATGATTCCTAAAAATTAAGTTTCGTCTGCTTTAACGTCCAATATTTATTCAGGAGTTTGACAAATTTCAGTTTGCTGGTTTTTGAATTGTCGTTTCAGCAGGGTCATCTCCACTACCACTACGACTTTTACCCTGCGCGTAGACTGCACCCCTCTCCGTCTCTCTTAACCGCATCTGATAAAATCCTGCGTTCCATCACCCGCGTGATCAACCTCCACCCCCCTCAACATCCTCCTCGTTTCCAGGACGCAGGACCTACTAGCCCTACCCAACCCCTCCCTACCCTGCCCTACCTTCCTCCACCTGAGCTGTTAAGCCCCGCCTAACCCAACCCCCCCTAATAAAATATAATAATAATATTATGTCCATCCCCGGCGGCATCCCCTCCCTGACCTACGTCTCCCTAACCCCCGGTTCCGATTCCCTCGACGCCGAAGACCTAATAAAGTCTGATCAAACCCTTCAAATCCACGAGCCCGGCAAGGACAAGCCCAAGACCTACGATAACTTGGAGGGGGTTTTCGACGAGCTGAGGGTTAAGGAGGAGGTTTATTCAGAGATTTTTGGGATTGGCGAAAGTGATGAGATTGCGAGGTTAGTTTACCGCTAGGAATCGGTCGCAACGAACGTTCTAGACGAAGTTTTAGATTTTTACTAACTACTAAATAACAACTAACTCCCCAATCACCCACTCCCCACATAGCCGCCCTCGAGCTCTTCAAACGTTCGTGGACAGTTCGATAAACTGTTGTTTCCTCCTCGTAGGTCCCACCTCAGGGAAGAAAACCTCCTACTTCCAAGGCTCGGGCGACGACGAGCACGGAGTAATCGGCTGGTTATCCGAACAGCTCTTCAACCAGTTGAACGATAAAGAGGAGCAGGCGGGCGGACAGTTTAAGTATACGGTTACGGTGAATTTTTCGGAGCATTATGAGGAGGTTATGACGGATTTGTTGAAGCCCGATAATAAGGATTTGAATATTAGGTGAGAGAAGAAATACAATAAATACAAATACAATACCCCCTCTAACCCCCCACTCCTTCAGAATGGACCCGAATTACGGGTATCAAATCCACGGGCTCGAAAATCCCATCGTTAGGTCCGCTGAGGATTTGAAGAAGAAGTTAGAGTACGGTAGGAAGAGTCGTAAGACGCAGATTTTTTCGACTGGTCCGGCGAATGATTCCACCGGTGCTGTGTTTGAGATTGTGCTCAAGCAAGAGGTGAGGCTTTATTCGTTTCCATCGCAAACTAACACAACTCAGAATTTATGAAACCGCAACTAACAAGGCTCGCTTCGCTCGCCACGCCACGCAGGAGGGAGACTCGCCCCAGTCCATGTCAACCCGCATATCCAGGATGGTCATCGTCGACGCTCCGTCAACCACCAAGCTAGTGGCCGGTCCGGAGCGAACACGCACCAAAGAGGGTCCTCTCCTTTCCAAGTCGCTGTTCTCCTTCGTGAACGTTTGCAAGTCCCTCGCCTCCAAGAAAGACCGTATGAAAGCGCCGTTCGAGCAGTCCACCTTTACCAATATCCTCCACGATAATTTGGGAGCTGCGTCGATTGTCATGTGTCTGGCGTGCATTGCTCAGGGCGAACCAAAGGTGAGAAGCTGCCACTAGCTTCTCTCCTTTCCTCCCACTCCTCTAACCTACCCCCCTCCACCCCCACCCCCACCTCGCAGGTCAGCATACAAACCATGAAGCTCCTTGGCTACCTCAAAAAGGTCAATAGTTACCCGGTTGAGAATGATGAGCTCACGCAGGGCATTCTTGTCAAGTACAGAACGGTGATCTCATCACTAATTGACTCATACGAGGAACTGAAGGTGGAGAGTCAGTCTGCCCCAAAAGAAGACCCCCAGGCGCTGGAGAGGCTCAAGAAGCTCGAAGAGGACTTGCTTAAGGCCAACATCGACGGAACCGTTGCGAAAGAAGACGGGGCGAAGGTGTACAGAATGCTTGAGCTGTTCAAGTCCAAGTACACCAAGCTGGTTGAGGACAAGGCGAGGTAGGCTCAAGAACTGATCAAGAGCGAGGAGCAGAAATTAGCCATCTCGAAGACGTTAATCGATCTCAAGCTCCAGTACTCGGAGATGAACGAAAAACAGGTGCGTTCGCAGTCCCCCCCTAAACCCCACACCCATCTCTTCTAACCCCTCCCCCCCCCCCCACACTCCAGGAAGAAGAAAAGTACCTCCTCGAAACGCAGAAGATGAACGCGAAGAACAAATGCTCGGATCTCGAAATCAAGCTAGCCGACACAAAAGAACAGCTGGATTCTTCCCTCGCTAAGGAGAACACTGCCGTGAACGACAAGGACGAGGCCAAGCTCGCCCTCACTGTGATGAACGACGAGAACATCGCCCTCAAGGAAAAGGTCAACGCCCTGAATGACAAGGGCGTCGAGCTCGGGGCTGAGGTCATCACTTTGCTGAACCAGAAGGAGCAATTCACGAAGATGAATGCCTCCCTCTCCGCCAAGCTGGAGACGGCCGTCACCAAGATCGAGGACCTGGAGCTCACCCTGGCCAAATCCAAAAAATCCCTCTCCGAGCTGAACGAAGTTCTGGACAAGGTCAAAATCGAGTTGGAAGAAACCCGAGGAGAGAAGCTCAAGGTGGAGCTCGAGCTCCAATCCGCCAACGTGTCCTTTGAGAAGGGTCGCGTCGACATGGAGAAGGCCAACCAGGAGCTGCTTAGGCAGCGCGACCTCGAGCTTTTCGGTGTCAGGAAGTCTGCTGAGGAAGAGCTTTCGTCCATGAAGCGCGAGAAGGATGAAATCACAAGAGCTAACGCCAAGCTTGAGGGACAGATCCGAACGCTGGAACGCAAGATCCGTGACATGACCGTGGACCTAACCCGTTACAAGGACGAATCGCACTCGAAAATTGCTGACCACAAGCGCCTCGAATCGCAGCTCATTGACGCGAGAGAGCAGTACCGCTCCAAGTTGCTTTCGTACCTCGGGGAGGAGGCCATGGCAGCGAAGCTGGCCGGGGAGGAACTTTCCAAGTTCATTGACGGGGACAAGTCGGCGAGCAACGACAAGAAAGACGACAAATCAAAGTCGGCGAGCATGGTGAGGAACTGCGAAAAGCGAAGCGACGAGTTGGGAATGCGTCAATTCCGTTCGTCACGAGGCTCCACGAGGAGCGAAGCGACGAGTATCAAGAAAACTATAAACTAGCGAGGAGCGGAGCGACGAGCATGAAGAACATTATAAACTAGTATCAAGAAAATTATAAACTAACTCGTCGCTTCGCTTCTCACTTCGCTAATGCTCCTCGCTACGCTCGTCGCAGACTGAGGCCAATTCCCGAGCTGCCTTGGAGGACCTCATTCGCACTTATAAGGAGCGTGAGAAGGACCTCTTGGCCCTCAATGAAAAGATCAAGAGGCAGGCGGACGAGAACACGCAAAAGAATAGGCTCCTCTACTCCTCCTTCTTCAAGGTCAAGGATGCCCTTTGGGACGCCACGGACGGGCAGGTCCAGGTGGAAGATCTCCCCAAGGAGGACGAGATTAAGGTCACTGAGTCGCAGCTGCAGAAGGAGAGGGACGACGAACTCCTTGCTTTACGACAGGCCGTCGCGCAGATGCGCTCTGACAGCGCCATCCAGAAGGACAGGGCCGTCGAGCTGTCCCAGTCGTACCGCGAGATGGTGCAACAACAGGAAGTAAAGCTCAAGGAAATCGCCTCCAGGCTCAGCCTAACTCAAGTCGAGAACGACCGGTTGGTCAAGGAGCGCGACGAGCAGAAGGACGAGAAGACATTGAAGACGCTCGAGACGAACATGGAGGACATGCAGCGGAATATTTTAGAGCAGATCCAGAACGTGAAGATCGAGGCGCCCAAGTTCGAGCCCAAGAAACGCGGGGCGCCTGAGGAAACGGCCCCGCAGGGTGGCCCCGGCACTTCAGAGTCCGACCGCCGAGAGCTCCAGGCGCTTCGCAACAAGGTGCGCAAGTACAAGAGCGAGAGCAGCGACACGGCCAAGTACCGCCAGGAGAACCTCTCCCTCAAGGAGGAGGTTCAGAAGATGAAGATTCAGATGATCGAGGTGCGCGCTTCTTCTTCCTCGACCGGAGGTGGAGGTCCTTCTGATACGACTAGAGTCGCCTCGGTGGAGCTGCAAAAGCAGCTTCACGAGTCGGAACTCGAGAAGCACAAGCTCAGCACAAAGGTCACCATGCTCACTGAGGAGCTTGAGAACTATAAGAACTACATGAAGGGGACCGTGGTCAAGTACAAGAGAGAAATCGAGGGCTTGAAAAAGATGGCTGCCGCGTGAAATGTTAAAAAAATCGTATTTGTAATTTTAAGAAAAAAGCCGTCAGGGGGTTTTAAAACGAATCTTTCAAATACACGCACGGTCATTAATAAAATAATTTCCAAAATCCTTTTCAACGCTTCCTAATCCAAATCACTCCTATTATCCTTATGCTCCGAACACCTAACCTCATGTTCCAACTCATACAAAACCTCCCCCGTATCCACATCCTTAATATCCTTAAACCTAAACTGCATACATTCCAACGCTTTTTCTAATGTATCAGCTTTATCAGAAAAACGGGGATTCACCCATACGACTCCTAGATCTTTTGCGCGGTTGAAGACTTCAGTGAATCCTGAAACTCCGGAGGCGACATAAATTGCGAGATGATGTCCATCATATTCCTCCACCTTCTCATTCTCTTCGAAAACTATATTCTGGATACATTCACCGTTTTCAGTTACACCTCCAATCGCTACGATACCTTTATTATCTTCAGTTTGGAAGGTAGTTGAGCCGAATATATTTTCGTAGAATTTTAAAATTTTCGGTAATGTTGATGGAGGGACTGAGGATTGAACGTAATCTAAACCTATTATCCCTCCGGAATCAGATTCAGGTTCATATTTCCCATATTCTTTCGATAAATTAACAGGATCAGTTGTATCTTCAGGAGTTAAATTTTGATTTGAAGACCACATTGTACCTCTGTATGTAAGTAGATCTATTTTATATTCTGGAGATTTACGGAGGTGGAATTCTTGACCTTCAGGAGATTGAAGAATGCAGGATGTATCAGTGGAGGAAATGGAGTGGGGGAGGTAAGGGGTTATGGGGCCGGAGGTTAGGAGGCCGATGCGGCCGCGGAATTTTTGACCGGTGGGACCGGTGGGGAGGTGGATTTGGGAGGCGCCGCAGTTAGCCCAGATTGTTTTGGAACCGAAGACAGGGATGTTGAAGGACTGAGAGGGGAGAGTGGGGGTGAGGGGAGGGGGCAGGAGCGAGAGAGGATTACGAGGAGCGTAGCGACGATGATAACACGATGGACGAGAGTCTATATTGTTCTCGTTTTGGGTTGAGGTAGTCGTTGCGTTCGTTGATTGCAAATTAGTGAGGGAGCGATCTTACCTTTCTCGTATCCAGCGGAAGATTCAACTTCTCCGTATAAAAACTCAGAGAAGGAGAGTCAGTCGGCACATTAATATTAACTGCAGTTCAGAGTTTGACGTCTCATGTGAGGGTTGGAGTTTGGATAATGAAACGTATGTCGGTGCGCGTCTCGTCCGCCAGCTTACCGTGCTCGAGGAGAGAAATTCCGGGGGATCCAGGGGGTGTTATCGTTTGAGTGGGGATTGACATGGCGTAAGAGGCGCCAAAAAAGAGCAAAAGGTACAATATTGCGTATTGGATGAGCATGAGCGAGTGGAAAATTGCCAGTTCCAGGCTGGTGCAAAAAATGTATTGCTGCTGTCGTGTGATTTACCAAGGCAATTTTAGACCGTCCCATTGTTTTTACACAGAAAAATGAACTTCACATCAGTCAAGGTACGGCCTTGACTTCACGCGTTCACCTTGAGAATTAATATGGGCTCGCCACGTCAAGCGGTCGCGGGCCGGATCATTGTGTTTTTCACTTGCCTAAAATCTCACACCCGATCACCCTACGCTTCTCGCACCCGTTCACTCGCGCAAAATTTTTCCAGGAGGTGTGGAGCTCTAACGATTCTACAACGTTCGATAAGCTTATAGCTTTACTGAGGTATGTTCTAATCATCGCTTTGACATCAGACTCCCCTCCCCTCTAACTCCCCTTCCCCTCCTCCTCCCCGCTTTCAGCATCCTAATCGCCCCCCTCCTCCTCTTAACCGAAACCATCTCCCTAAACTTTCAATCTTTTTCCCTCTTTCTCCTCTCCCTCTACCTCCTCCTCTCCCCCTTCAAGAATTATTTGCTTTTGCTCTACAAAATCCACCTCGAAAAAAAATACTTAACTTGCCCATCTCTAAAAAACTTTCAAACCTTTAAACAAACTGGAGTTCAATTATGCCCTTTAGTAACGCATGCACCTTCTGAATTAAAACTTAAAACTTCGATAGAACGTTTAAAACAACTTCAGAAATTCCTCCTCTCAAAAAAAAAACTCTGAAAAATCCTCAGCAAAGTTGTCAACAATTAAAAGATACTATAGATGAATATTACGGGGCTCGACGTTTAGTTTCTTTGATAATGACACAGTTTCGTTTTCCGTTACCTGAAGAAGAGGGTTTGAAGAGTTTACTGTTAAATTTGATAATAATTTATCCTTCTCTCCTAAAAAAACCTCCCTCCAACCCCAACCCTACCAAAAATCCATCAAAAATAACTCTAGTAACCTCAACCTTTAAAGACCTCGACTTAATAAAGAACCTAAACATAAATATTACCAATTCTAGCGAACCTATAGATATAATAATAGTAAACGCTAATAAAACCTCAAAAATAGATCCCTCAAAAATAAACGTTGAAAAAGGAGCAAAAGTTAAAATTATTCCAGGAGTAAACGGAAGAGGACAATGCTACAACTTAGGAGGATACGCCGTTCCTACCTCCGGTATTATCTCCTTCGTACACGCAGACACTATATTACCTAAAAATTGGAACATAGCTGTACGTTCAAGTCTCTCAAAAAACTCAGCATGTTCATTCACATTCGGTATGAGTAAAGTTCACGAAGTTCTGGGAGGGAGATGGGTTGAGTTAGCTGTTTGGTTACGTTGTGTGTTTTTTAATTTACCTTATGGCGATCAAACTTTGAGTATGGGGGTTGATGATTTTAGGTTTTTGGGAGGGTTTCCTGATCAGTGTATAATGGAAGATTACGTTTTAATAGATCTCCTCCGTCACCGTGGTCTACTAGGAATTTCCTCGGGTCTCGAGGTTTTAGAGGAGAGGAGTGAATGTGATAATCGACGTTGGAAAATTAATGGGGTTAGGAAAGTCGCATCTACGAATAGAAAAGTCGTTAAATGTTATGAAGATATTGGGGCGAAGGGATGTTTTGAAATGTATTACGGGATTAAGTGGGAGGGGGTGGAAGGGAGGGAGAGGGAGATTGAAGAGTTATTTTAACAAATCAAAGTTTTTTTTACAACAACAACAACAATATCCTACAGTTTACAAAATTTATATGTTGATTCCGCTCCTCTCCTGAAGCCTCGAAAAACTATTCATGATCCCCTCCAAATACAAGTACTCCCTATCAATCTCTTTATTGAATTTCCACGCGCTCAATACATCCACCAATACCTTCCACGCCTTCAGCAACGTTCTTTTCTCGAATTTCTCACAAATATGTTTCACGCTGTGACAGGCAACCCTTTGTTTACTTAATTTCAACGGGTCGGTGTTGACTGTTCCCTGAGAAGTATTGCCCATGCCTCTGATCAACTGATCGTATATAACCTCCGTCTTGGCGTTGCTCCACCAACGAGAGAACGCCCTGCGCCTGAACTTGGTGTACAGGACCCTGTCCAGTATCCTCTTCATGATTTTTCCTCCGGTTTCCTGTACCTTTTCGCGGTCTCGGAAAATTTGAACGGCTTGAAGCCAGGTGTTGAAGCCTTCCCTCTTTCCTCTTCTCCGAGCGCCGTTCATCCACCTGTGCAAGCTCGCCACCCTGCGCTCCTCCAACCACTGCCTCTCCCTCCACCTTGCAACTTCCAGTTTTAGCATTTCGAAGCCCCAAACCTTTTTCGTTCCCCAGCTCTTGACCAACAGCGCCTTCAATGCCACCCCCTTAGTCTCGTTCTTCAACTCCCTCTTCCTCCCCTCCATCACTACTATGATCCACTTTCTCCAGGCCATTTTGCACTCGCGCTTTCCAACATCCAAAAAACATTTCATCCAACGCTTACCCCCCCGAACAACGTCCACCCACTTCCTCCAGCCCTTGACCATAAAAAAGGCCTCTCTATTCTTCATAACCCTCGCACACATACCCAAACCCACAACCCCTCTCCAAGTGTTATTCTCCTTGACCACTCGAGTCAGGTTCGGGTCGTAGACCGTGTTCTTCTTCCACAAATTGAAGGACAGGTACATGTTGCCGCCCAAGAGCTTCTGAACGACTCGCTTCATATTCAGGGTCTTTTTGAGTAAATTTTCCTCCTTCAAGTGATTGAAGTGCAGCCAAGTTCGCCAGGCCCGAGCATAGCGGCTGACGACTCCCATCCAGATAACCCCAATCATCCTCCTGGTCCCCGAATCCTTCAGACTCTCCAGCAACGAATAATGCTTCTCATCGCGGTGCCAAAGCTTGAACGCTCTCTCCACAGTACCAACTCTGTGCGTGGATTTGTGCTGCAGCAAATTAAAAACTCGCCTCACCCCCGCTTGGAATTTTGCCTCCTTCAATGTTACCACGATGAACATGGTCTTCCACTTGTTGAAGCCAGAGAGGTAGCGCCTGTTCAAAACTCGGAGCTTGAAGCGGTTCAAAAGCTCCATTGACTTCACCATCCTGTTCATGCGCAAGAAACGACCGAAGCCGTTCCAAAGCATGATCTTCAACAACTGAGCCACGACCTTCTTCATTATAATTTTGCTGAGAGTTAATTTCGTCTCTGCCGCTTTAATCTCAATCGCCGCGGCGGACCACTGGCGGTATGACGCGTAGAGCGCCGACTTTTGGAGGCGGGCGAGGGTGATGCTCATTTTTATCATGGCCTTGTAGGCCTTGACCACATCGAACCACTTCCTGAAGCCCTGAAACAATTCCCTCTTCTCGAGAGCTAGAATCACGCCCCTCACGATGCCCCTGCCCGACCTCGCCGACCAGCAGAACTTCGACCAGGCCTGCCAACCCTTTAACAAATCCTTCCTCAAAAGAGCGTTCAAGACCCTGAGCATGGACAAACCCCCACGCCTCTTTGCGTCGTGGTAATCGTGTTCGGCGCGAACAGCATCAAGCGTCCAAGATTTCCACCACTTCCACATTCCCCTAACCGCCGCCTCCATCCTCCTCTTGTATATCACGGCTGCCCGCTTGGCCCCCTCGGCCTTTCTGTCGAACTGCTCGGAGAAGACGCGCCACCTCCAAAATCCGCCCCGGACGCCCATTTTCACCCTGCGGACGAGGATCGCCTTGATCCGGAATTGCCGACGCTCCTTGTTGTGCTGAGCTGTAATGGCGGCTGCTCTGGCGAGGAGGAATTTCGTTTTGAAGAGTCCGAATCCGATGTGCAGTTGCCGTTTCAGCATTCTATTTACGGCGCCTTTCAACCTCCTTTTTTTGTTCTTGTCGGATTTCCACGCCGAGATCCACTTAACCCAAGATTTAATTAACCCCGCCTTCTGACAGCGCATGATCATCCTGGAGCAGACCTTGACGCCTCTCTCGGTTTTTTTCTCAAAGGCCGCTTGGAGTTTCCAATGCATGAAGCGCAGACGGTTGGAATCGTGTGTCATTTTTTCAAACGCGTTCGATAAAATTGCGAAGAAATTGGACGTGTTCTGAACGCTTAGTTTCTCGAGCTCTCTGTCGTCCTTCATAAAGTTGAGCCACTTATTGAAACCTTTCGAAAGTTGTCGAGTTAGGTCGTTGATTAGGATCATCGTCATCATCCTGGTACCGTACTTCTTGTTTTCGCCCACGCGTTCTTGTTCTTGTTCTCGTCGTTTAACAACCTCGCTGTGGACCTTCCACACCCAGAAACTGACGCCGACCCTACGACGAGCGTAGCGAGGAGCATTAGCGAGCGCGGAACGAAGTGACGAGTTAGTTGATGTTCTTAACGTTCGTCATGGAGCCTCATTTCGATCGCAATTGTCGTATTCCCAGCTCGTCGCTTCGCTCCTCGCTGTGCCTCACCTGCCTTTGATGCGGCGGGTTACGATGCGGTTGAGAATTTTGAGCATCCTCCCCCCCTTCTCTTCGTGAAACTTAACCCTAACAGTTGTGTCCTTCCATATTTCGAACGCGTCCCAGGCCTTCGCTTGGACCCATCTCCTGATGACTCTTGTGGCGGCCTTCCTCGTGAAGTGCATCTTCAACTTCACCTCCTCCTTCTTGACGGCCGAGTCAAGCTGACTCTGCGGGTTGCTCGCGAGGGCCTTGCTGAAGGCTAGCTGCTCCTTGATTACGTATTCCCTCCAAGTCCTCCACCCTCTGGTGATCTTCTTGTAGTCCCCAACTCTGCTGAGCCTGCGGCGAGTGCAGCGAGCGTGTTAATGGTGGAGATAGCGTAAAGGAGGAGCAAAGTGACCCAACCCAATACCGTGTAATTTATATAACTCGTCGCTTCGCTCCTCGCTATCGTCATTAGCTCCTCGTGGCGCCTCACCTGACAATGGCTCGAACGGCAGATTTTCGGGCGATGGCTTCGTGGTTGGTACGGTGAACTTCCTTGGCCCAGAAAACAAAGGTGGCGGCGACCTTGGCTTTCAAGAAAGACGCAACGACCTTCGTCATGACCAAGCACTTTCGCAGCTTGATTTCGACGTTGATCTGCCAGGTGAAGAATCCCTTGGATAGTTTCCTGGTCGTCCACCTCCTGATCACCCTGCGAAGCTGATCGTCCTTCAACTTCTTCAAGAAATCCGAGGAGATGAGGTGCTGGACGTTGTACTTCCATTTTGTCCACGACTTGCAAAGCGTGTGGTGCATAACGCGCTGCAGGGTCTTGCTGATGTTCATGAAAGCCGAGGACCGTTTGAGGTCGACGTTGTCCGTGTCATTGAGCTCGGCCATGTCCTTCCAGGATTGTAGTGCTGTTGGGGAGCGAAGCGAGCCAAGGAGGAGAGGGGGGAGTTAGCATAGAACGTTCTTAAGTTCTTAATCGAGGCCTCGTACCTTCTATTTCGAGCATTTGCTTGATGGCTCTCTTCCAAATTTGGAAGCTGGAGTTGACGGACACAAACTGCCATTTCTTCAGCCTCTCGACGAGTTTCGTGCCAAAGACGCGCATCTTGCCGTCCCTCACTCTGCAGTCCAAACGGAAGGCCTCCCATTGGAAGAAAGCAGTGGCTAGCTGCTTTCCCATTTGGTGGTACAAGGATGATTTTAACATTTGGCAGCACCTCAATTTTTTGTCGTCGGACAGATGGACGGAGTCGACAAAATGCTTCCACTGGTTTAGCGCCAGGAGGACGCTCCTGTTGAGCATATAGCGGGTGAGGATGCGTTGCAAACGATGTCTGGTTTGCGTGGTGCTGTGCCAGTGGAAGAAGGCACGGTTGAGGGTTTCCTTGAGGGACCGGACAATGCTCTTGATTACGAGAGTTGCTGCCCGTTTTTTCATTTCCTCTCGTTTCTTTTCGGCGGCGACTCGAAGCTTCCATATTTTGAACCCGGCCCCTGGGGACCTGCGTATCCAGCGGACGAAAATCTCCACGGCAGCGCCTTGACTCTTCAGCTTCATATCCCCAGTCTTGCAGATTTGAAAGAGCAAGTTCGTGTGGCTCTTGAGGCGATCGAAGCCGGAGCGGAGCTGGGCGCGTTGAAAGCCCAGGATTCTGCGTGCGAACAGTTTGCCCGCGTTGGATAAAGCCACGTCGTGCTTGATCTTGGCAGCCCACACCTTGAACCCGTAGGTGAGCTCCTTGTTGAGGATGGTGAAGAGGGCTGTTTTCATGAGGGAAATGGAGGATGTGAGCTTGGTTTCGGCGTGCTTCTGTAGCTGAATTTGCCTTTTCCAAGTGTGAACGCCGCGGTGGAGGGAGTGGAAGACGAGTCGTTTGAAGGTTGTGAGGAGGAGGTTCAATTTGTGTTTGATGTTCTCCTGAGACGAGCGTAGCGACGAGCATTAACGAGTTAGAAATGAGAATTGCGTATCCAACTCCTCAAGCTGCTTGTGCATTTAGTTTAATGCTACCAGCGCAGCCGGATTACTCGGAGAAAATATCGTGTTAGTAGCTCGTCGCTTCGCTCCTCGCAGTTTCTTACCTCCTCTTTTCGGAGCTGTCGGGTTGCGTAGTTCCACCAATTGAAGACAGCGGATTGCTCGACATTGATCATGCGTAGCAGGATCCTCTTTATGACGATCTTCTTTTGCTGCTCTCGGCGGAGATTTGAATGAATCTGCTTCAACGCACGGACCCACATCTCCCAGCCCAAGCTCAGGAGCCTGCGACAAGCGTAGCGAGGAGCATTAGCGAGCGAGGAGCGAAGCGACGAGTTAGTTGATGTTCTTAACGTTCGTCATGGAGCCTCATTTTCGATCGCAATTGTCGTATACCCAGCTCGTCGCTTCGCTCCTCGCTGCTTCGCACCTGTTGGTCGCCCTACAGAAGTAGCTGTTCAAGTTCCGTGTGGCCCTGATCTTCTGATCTATGGCGGACTTCCACACTTTGAAGGCGGCCAGCTCCTTCGTGTAGATCATCTTGAGAAAGTAAAGCTTGATCGTGTTGCTGGAGGAGAGTTTGAGCTGGTTTTGAAGGATAGCCTGGTTTTGCAGGGAGATTGTTCTGCTCTTCCAGGTGTAGAATCCGGCGCTGAGTTTCTTGTTTGCCATTCGGAAGCAGACTCGGAAAATGCCCGATTTCTGAGATTCCTTTTCTGCCTCTATCCGGAGACCCTCTGAGAAGCGAGCGAGCGAACAAGCAAAGTTAGTGGGGGTGGGGGTGGGGGGGAAGAAGGAGGCGACGAAATTGTTGTTCCTCACCTTCGTGGTGCTCGCACCACGTCGTCCACGCCGCGTAAAGGCCCTGGGACTCCATAGATAGGGCTAGGCGGCAGGCGAGCTTGTAGAAGTAGTCCTTGTTGCGGTGGTGGTGGACGTTGCGGTGGAAGCGGTGGTGCTTGTCGTTGTGATCCAGGTAAATGTTGGAGTAGAATGTTCGGAAGCTGGCGGCGAGGAGTTTGAGGCGGGTTGATTTCATTATCTTGATGATGATCTTCGGCTGCAGGTGTCGCCTTGCTCGGTCTTCTGCTACGAAATGTGACCACTGTTTCCAAGGGGCAATTAACATTCGGCGAAACCAGGCCCTGCAGACCTTGACGAGGTTGGAGCGGTTGGAACGGACGCCAACAGTGTGCCGTAACCATGTGGAGAAGCCAATAGATAGGTCGCGTGTTGTTATCGACGTGCAGACCCTCTTGAGGATCATGCTCGAGTTGATTTTCATAATGGAATTGTACGAGTCAATCTGGTCGTGCAATTTGTTGAGCTCGGAGCGATGGCGAACGCCGGTGTGGTGATTTTTGAGTAGGGAGTTGTAGCGCCGCCAGATGGAGAAGGCCTTGTACTTGGCGTCTTTGAAGGAGTGTGCGAAGACGGTGATCATTTTGGTCAGGACTTTGTTGCTCTGGGAGGACATTAGCATTGTCCAGTTGTTCACCCACTTCCACCTGGCGAAGTATATCCTGCGCACAAAGGTTTTGCTGCGGGCGGCGACCTGCGACGGGGGGGGGAGGAGGAGCGGCAAGCCGAGGAGCGAAGCGAGGAGTTAGTTTAGAATGTCCTTTCTCACAGAACAACGCATTCCCAGAGCTCGTCGCTTCGCTCCTCGCTGCGTTTTTTACCTTGGCGAAGAACTCCAGGCCTTCTCTCTTTTGTTTTAGCTGGGACTTGATCTTGAGGTAGTCGTGCTTCCACTTCTCGAATCCGAACTTCACGGCGGATTCCTTGTTCTTAATCGCGTACGACATGAGGAGCTTCAGCGCGAAGTCTTTGTGCTTCTGCAGTTGCTTGTGGTTGGTTAGGGTTTGCTTCCAGGAGTTGTATGCCTTCGACAGTTCTCTTTCGTCCAGGCGAGTCAAAACCCTCCGCATGGTAGTCAACGCTTGGTGCTGCTCTTGTTTTTTCTTCTTGAACTGGAATGTAAGTTCAGCCCAATTGGAGAAGGCGTGATAGGCTTGGTTGCGTGAGAACTTAAAGAGCGCTCGTTTCAGTATTTTTACTGCGACGAGCGTAGCGAGGAGCGAAGTGAAAAGTAAGTTTAAAGTATTCTTAATGCTCGTCGCTTCGCTCCTCGCAGTTACTCGCGTAATTATCGTATTCCCAGCTCGTCGCTTCGCCCCTCGCAGCTTCTCACTTTTCTGGAAGTTCTCGAACACCATCCACTTCCACTTGTTGAAGGCGCGGGAGACGTTTTGAGCTTGTCTCGACTTGAAGAGGAACTTCAGTTTCTCGAGGCCATTGTTGGAGTGGATGGATAGGATCTTCTGTTTGAGGAGGGAGGCGTTGAAGGCGGCGATTTTCTTGACCCAGTGGTTGAAGCTGGTGGAGAGGGTTTTGTGGAGGAGCTTACGTATGGTGTGATTTATTATTCGGATGGAAATTTTCTGTTTTCGTTGGTTCTGGGCGAGCGAGCGAGCGAAGCGAGCGTGTTAGTGGTGGCTTAGCGGAACTCGTCGCAGCTCCTCGTTCACACCTTCTTCCATGAAAGCCACTTGGAGAACCAGCTGTTCCATGCCGCCGCGACAGTCTTCCTCTTGAAGCTTTGCACCGCCCTGCGGACGAGGTCGACGCCGAGGAAGACGTTGTCCGCGCGCTTGTCCTCGTATATGATCACGTCTATCCATTTTCTGAACGCTCTTGCGACTTTGCTGAGCACGCCCTGCATAATCTCCATCTTAATCTTGCTCGCCGCAATCCTCATGGTATTTGTGACAGCGTCGGATTGGAGTTCTTGGAGTTTGAATTTGTGTACGGCGTGCGTCCAAACGTAGAACTGGGAGGGGTGGAGGGGGGAGTTAGAATTGAGTGGGGGGTGAGGGGGAGGGTAGATGTATAGTTTTTACCTTGCTTCTAACTTCGTCCTTGCCCTTGGCGAGGATGATTCGCATTAAATCTTTGGCGGATTGTGCGCGTGCGGACTGGATTTTTCTGGTGAGGATGGAGTTGAATTGGAAGGCCGCCCATGCTATTCTTTTGGACTGCGATGACAGGTGGTCGTTGATTTTGTTTAATATTCGGGAGACTGATAGGGGGGGCGGGGGGGTTAGG
>BLQM01000049.1:45154-60331 GCA_012489335.1 Triparma laevis f. inornata
CGAACAGTTTGGCAACGCCCACTCGATCTCCCACGCGCAGCGTGCCTTGGGGGGAAACGGGGGGGGAAACGGGGGGGGTCAGTCGGCGGAGATGTCCACTTTGATCGAAGGACAGCGAGACCAGAACGAGCTCATGGCCAAGATGATCAGGAAGCTCGAGTTCTTGGAGGAGAAGATAGAGAACGTTGCAAAAGCCGATGACAAGCCAAGGAGGAAGAGCATGAAGGATGTGGATATGAATAACCTTGAAGCAGGTGGGTGAGGCATTGGGTCGAAGGTGAGGGTTGTGTTGTTGTGTGTGTGTGTTTTGGTTTGTTGATGTGATGGCTAACTCGCAGTGGAAGACTTCATCAACGCAAGTCCAACCCAAAAAGCTGAGGGCTTCAAGCCGTTCAAAGGAAACTAAAAAAACATAGAAATGAATAGTCGCAAATTGTAAATTAAAAGAAAGCGTTAGGGGGGTTATTTATTTATAGAACAACATTTACTATTTTGGCATTTGCCGGAGCAACTTTCTAGTTAGGATGATTCCTGCGGTGGAGAGGGAGAACCAGGTGGCAGCGTAACCCGCGTGCGTTTCAGGCGAAATCTTGAACTCGACGGCTTGAACAATGTCGGGTTTCAGAAGTTGGCGCCTGAGCGAGGCTAGAGGGGGAGGGGAGGGCGAAGAGGGTTTTGGTTTCGGTTTGGAGCCGAACCCGAACCACGAAGATGAGGAGGGGGGGGATTGATTTGAAGACAGATTTTCAACTTCGCCTTCTACCTCAACTGCCCCAGTGTTCAACGCCTTGTACATGACGGCCGCATCTGTCACCCCAGTAGCCTTCTTTAACTGCGACGAGCGTAGCAAGTCGCATGATATTGGTGTTGACGAGTTAGAATTAGGTGAGGGTGAAGGCGGCTTATGCGTTTAGACTAGGGCTACTAGCGCAGACGATTTACGACAGTAATTATCGCATTCCCAGCTCGTCGCTTCGCTCCTCGTTGCTTCTCACCTCCTCCTCCTTCAGCCACAAAAATATCGTCTTGGGGGTAGCAAAGTTGGAGTTCAGCCGGGGAGGGGCAATGGGCGGAGGGGCGAAGGTGCCGCCCTCCTCGAACTTCTGAGTCACCGCCTTGATTTGGACGAGGTTAGAACGAGGACGAACCCAGTCCCAATCGGTAACCTTCTTTTTCATGTGCCTCTGATCCCAACCCCGGTTCACTAGCACCACCTCGCCTCTAGAGGTGCCGCTAGTCAGCAAGAACGGAGTTATCACGTAGTACCCCTGCGGCGAAGAAGCAATGCCGCCGCCCCCTCGCCCGCTATTCGGCCCGTCCTTTGAAAGGGCGCCAGGAGGAGGACCTCGCGGCCCCAGCAGCACCTCGTCCTCGTGCAGGTACCGACCCGTGAGCGTCTGGGTCGTGACCAAGCGAGGATCTTCCAGCGGCAGCGCGAAGCGCGAAGGGTCGGCGAGGACCTTCGCCTGCTTTTCTATCAGTTCGATCTTGTCGTAGTACCGCTGGGTCTGTGGTGATGGTGGTGGGAGCTGGTTAGTAAAGTGAAGAAAGTTGATCGAGTCGCATTCGATTGCGTACGAAAAGCGCTATCACTGACGTCGAATTTACCTGCCACATTCCCAAACCTGCCGTTCCTACGCATAATCCACCAAACAAAGGCGCTGTTAGTGCGTTCATGGCGTTAATGGAAGAGCAACAGAGAGCAAAAGAAAATATTTCCCAGGCATGTTCCAAACTATCTTTTCTTCCCTCCCTACATTGTACGTTCCTTTTCGCGACGTTTTCACTATCCCCACGGCACGCAAGTGTATAAATACCCGAACAATATAGATGTATCCCTTCTTAACCCCCTCGTAAAATCTAAAAACCACTCAACAACGGCAGCGTGTAAAATGGCGATCGCGTAACACCTCGGCCCCTCAATTCTAACCCCCACCCCCCCCACAGATGGACGAGTCTACACTCGCCTCGCTTCTGACGCTGAACGCGCCGCAGGCGCTGGCCTCTAACCAGAAGAACCTCAAGAAGCTGGGTGGCCCCGACGGCATCCTGGACTTGCTCGAGACGTCTTTGCATGACGGAATCGCCTCTGACTCCATTGCCTCCCGCGAGAGCACCTTCGGTCAGAACTTCACCCCCTCCGCGCCTCCTCCTACGTTCCTGTCGCTCTTAATCGACTCCGTTGTTGAGGATGCGACTGTGCAGATTCTGATTGTGTCTGCTTTGGTTTCCCTCGCCGTTGGAGTGTACGATGATCCTTCATCCGGTTGGATCGAGGGCACAGCGATTATTGCCGCGGTGGTGATTGTGGCTTTCGTTACTGCGGGTAACGACTACCAGAAGGAGCAGCAGTTCAGGAAGCTCGAGGATGTGGCGGTGTCGGCCAAGGACGTCAAGGTCATCCGCGATGGCGAGACCCACGAGCTCAGCAGCAAGGAGGTCGTCGTTGGCGACGTTGTTCTCCTTGAGCCCGGAGACAAGATCCCCGCGGACGGAATTTTGACCCTCTGCGATGCTGGAGGCGTCGTGACTGACGAGTCTAGCCTCACGGGCGAGATCGACGGCGTCGAGAAGGCCAACTTCGACGGTACCAAGACCGACCCGTTCCTCCTTTCCGGGTGCAACGTCAGCTCCGGAAGCGGCCACATGGTCGTCATCGCCGTTGGCAAGCACTCCCAGTGGGGCGTCATCAAGGCGTCCTTGGAGAAGGAGCAGGCGCAGACCCCGCTCCAGGAGAAGCTCGACGACATGGCTGCCATGATTGGCTACATTGGCATGGTAAGAGTCACGAAACTAGAAGCATTTTATACTATTATACTATTATTCTATTATGCTATTATGCTAACCCCCCCCCCCATCAACAGGCCGCCGCCGCGGCCACCTTCATCGCGCTCATGGTCATCCGCTTCCTCGCCATCAAGAACAACACCCTCGACCTCTCCACCGACGAGGGCTGGTTCCAGACAATCCTCGAGGCCTTCATCATCGCCGTCACCATAGTGGTGGTGGCCGTCCCCGAGGGCCTTCCACTCGCCGTCACCATCTCCCTGGCATTTTCCACCAAGAAGATGCTCAAGGACAACAACCTCATCAGGCACCTGCACGCCTGCGAGACCATGGGCAACGCCACGAACATCTGTTCCGATAAGGTGAGAAACTGTGTCGTCGTCGTTAATTCCGTTCGCGATGATTATTCGGCACCATACATTACGCTCCTCCCATTTAACTAACTCGTCACTTCGCTCCTCGGCTCGCTTCGCTCGTCGCTCGCGCAGACCGGAACGCTGACCGAGAACAAGATGAAGGTGGTGGACGGAGTCTTTGGCGAGGTCACCTTCAATAACACTTCCACCCTCTCCTCTGATGTCAAGCTTCGCGTCGTCGAGTGCATCGCCAACTGCTCCACCGCCACCGTCGAGAGCGGCACCAACCACGTCATCGGAAACAAGACTGAGGGCGGCATGCTGCTCATGCTCCAGCACGAGGAGTGGAAGACCGAGCGCGACTACCACCAGATCCGCGAAGCTAGTCGCTTCGGCGAGAACGGCGGCGGCAGGATCTTCCCCTTTTCTTCCGAGAATAAGAGCATGTCCGTCCTCGTTGACGCCAACGCTCCCCAAACCGCCACCTCCAACGGCAACGGACACACCAAGTCCACCCCCAGGAAGTCCACCCGCGGCAAGAAGGCCGCCCCTGCCGCCTCCGCCGCCTCCGCCGACGCCTCCTTCCGCCTCTACCACAAGGGAGCCGCCGAGCGCGTCCTCGAAAATTGTGACTTTTACACGGCCAAGAACGGCGAAGTCAAGAAGGTGAGGAAGGAGCGACAATATAATATATTATAATGCATCAGCACCTAACCCTACACCAATTTTCTAACGCACACCCACTCTCCCCCCCTCCCCTCCCCTCAGATGACCGCCGCCAAGAAGAAGGAGTTCAACAAATACATTCACCAGTACGCCCTTCGCGCGCTTCGCTGCATCGCCCTCACCCACCGCGACGACTGCCAGGAGGACGTGGACGTGCACACCATCAACGGGGAGACCTGCGCCGATGAGCTCGAGAACGGGCTCACCCTGGACGCCATCGTCGGCATCGCCGACCCCCTTCGCCCCGAGGTGCCCGGAGCCATCTCCGTCTGCCACCGTGCGGGCATCACTGTCAGGATGGTCACCGGAGACAACCTCGAGACCGCCGTTGCCATCGCCAAGGAGGCCGGCATCATGACCGAGGACGGGATCGCCATGGAGGGAGCCGAGTTCCGCGAGCTCACCCCCGCACAGCTCGACGAGATCCTGCCCAACCTCCAAGTCCTCGCTCGCTCCTCCCCTAACGACAAGATGATTCTGGTGCAACGCTTGAACGGAGCTCTCCTGCCCGAGGACGAGGAGGCCTGGAAGTTGCTTCACCCCCTCAACAACTGGAAGAAGGACAAGGACAAACTGCTGCCCGGCTACGCCGCGGAGTGGAAGGTGAGAAGCTGCGAGGAGCGAAGCGACGAGCTGCAAATACGTACGACAATTTTCTGTTGGAATTCGTCTGCACAAGTAGCTTCAGTCTTGATACCGATGCCACTATCACTGCTAAGTAATTCTAACTCGTTAACGTCAATCTTTTTGCGACTCGCTACGCTCGTTGTAGGCCGCCAGGGAGAACGGCGTCGGCGAGGTCGTGGGAGTTACCGGGGACGGAACCAACGACGGACCGGCCCTCAAGGCCGCCGACGTTGGCATGTCCATGGGCATCTCCGGAACCGACGTCGCCAAGGACGCCTCCGACATCGTCATCCTCGACGACAACTTCACCTCTATCGTCAAGGCCGTGCTCTGGGGCCGCAGCGTCTACGACAACATTAGGAAGTTCTTGCAGTTCCAGCTCACCGTGAACGTCGTCGCCCTGACCATCACCTTTGTGTCCTCTGTCGGCGGCTACGCCCCCCCCCTCAACGCCGTCATGATGCTTTGGGTCAACTTGATCATGGACACCATGGGAGCCCTCGCGCTCGGAACGGAGCCCCCCTCCGACACCCTCCTCATGCGCCGCCCCTACAAGCGCGACGCCTCCCTCATCTCCCTCCCCATGTGGCGCAACATCTTCTTCCAGAGCGTCTTCCAGCTCATCCTGCTGGGCTGGCTGCTCTTCGAGGGACCCGAGTTCTTCACCTGCGCCGACGGGAGCAAGCACCACTTCACCCTGCTCTTCAATGCCTTCGTCTTCGCCCAGATCTTCAACGAGTTCAACGCCAGGGAAATCGGCGACACCTTTGACCCCCTCAAGAACATTCTCAAGTCCCCTATGTTCCTGGGCGTCATTGTCAGCACCATCGTCGGCCAGTACTTCATCGTCGAGTTCGGCGGCGACTTCACCTCCACCGTTCCTCTCACTCAGGAGGAGTGGGTCATCACGGCCATGATGGGAGCGTTCAGCGTCCCCCTGGGGCTTTTCATGAGGATCGTCCCTGTCAGCGAGAGCGAGAGCAGCTTCGCCGGAGAGAAGAAGGAGGGCCAGGACGAGGGAGCAAGCAAACAAGGCCTCGGAGAGAAGATCTGGAACTTGCTTGTCATCGTCTTCTTGATGTTGGTTGCGTACGTCGTTTACGAGGTACAGACCGAGGACAGGTACAATTGGGACGTCGACAGCTGCCAGAAAATCGTCCTTAAGCTCATCGACGGATGGGTGGACAATTACAACTCCATCGACAACCCTGACCTGGATGTTGTGAAGCAGGAGCTTTAGGCCGTAGAAAAATAGGATACATTTAACAATTAGTTTTGGAACATTTTGGAGATTTCAATTCAAACGCATATTCATTTTATCATACAATAAAACAATTAATAATACATCGCTACACACTAATAATATTAGCGCTAAGCTTTTTCCGGAGACCCCGCCGGAGACCCACCCGCCGCCTTTTTCGCATCCTTCATCGCCAGCAACTTCAATTTCAGTTTGTTCTGGCCCGCCAGGTCCACCATGCTTCCGAACTTGGAATGAGAACCGTGATCAATCTTCTTGTTTGTCGTCAGCATTTTTCTCAACCTACCCATGGCCCTGCCCTTCTTCTCCTTCATCTTATCGACAACGCATAAATACATCCAGATCTCCTCGGCGTTGGACCTCACTTCGGGGTGTACCTGCAGGCACATCCTGAGCGCGCCCCGAACTCTGTTTCCAAAGTGCAGGCTGATGTTCTTGAGCGCCCTGTCGATCCCCATCTGCCTTAGATCAGGAAGCGTTCCAGTGCACCAGTAATATATGCAGCAACCGAAAGCCCAAATGTCCGCCTTCGTCGACACCTCGAAGCCGTCGTCGACTTCTGGCGCGATGACCTGCGGGGTCCCCACGTCACTCCTCCCGTAGCTGAACCCGCACCCTGGGTTCCTGCCCGTTTTGAAGCACATGAAGCCGCCGACCTTGGCCTTTCCGTTGGCGTCTAAATAGACGTTTCCGGGGTTCAAGTTCCTGTGCGTGATGCCCAGCTCGTGAATGGCCTTTAAACCCGCGGCGACCTGCTGGCACCACATCTGCATCTGCCTAGCTGTAATATTCAAATAATCAATATTCCTCAAGTAATCGACCAGCTTGCCCCCGGGGCACCAGTCGGAAACGAACGCCGCCAAGTGCCACCTTTGCGTGGCCGATCCGTCAATGGTGAAGTGCTGGATCAGGTGCCTTGCGACACTGTGACGAGCGTAGCGAGTCGCAAGAAGTTGGAGTTAACGAGTTAGAATTGCGTTGCAAATGTGGTGGTATCAATATCGAGACTGACGCTACTGACGCAGCCAAATTACAAGCGCAACGTTGCCACTTACAGCTCATCACTTCGCTCCTCACAGTTGCTCACCTCTTGATCCTCACGATGCCAGGATGAACCACATCCTCGATGAGTTCCGCCTCCCTGATCACCCGCTCGCAATCCTCGTCGTACTCGCAGGGGAGCATCTTAGCCACGAAAAAATTTCCTGAGCTGGGGTCTTGGACCTGCACGAGCATCTCATGGTGGCTGGACATGGTCATGGTCCTGTGGTACTTGTACCTGAGCAGGGGGCTCCTCAAGCTCCTGCACATGTTGACGATCTCCAGGAACGCCCTGTGGCCGCTCTCTTGCTCGTCCCTGAGAGGCCTCTCCCTCGCCCTCAACAAAACCTCGGTCGCTTTCTTCTGGCGCATGTCCTCCCTCGCCAGATAACGCCTCTCCATCTCCTGCCTGGTTGTTTCCTCGTCCCAGAAATCCAACCTGCACTGGATTTCGTCGACAATCTTCTTGTTCGCATCAGTGGCAGCGCCGACAAACATTTTCACCTGCATCATGCCCTTCTTGAGCATTTTGCCGAAGAGCTTCCCGCGGTCCTTCAAGGCCGTTCCCAGCCCCGAAGTCTTCTTCATCAGCCTTTTCATCGCGTCGGTCTCTTTCTCGTCCTCGGCTCTGGCCTCGGCCGTGGGCAGTGCAAAGGTGTCCTCCTCTGTGCCGTCCCAGACGGGGTTCAACGTATTCTTGATGCACCTCGTCTTCCCAATCTCCTGCTTTCCCCACTTCACGAAGCAGATGGGGTCCGACTTGCCGAACATGTCCGCTTTGGCAACCTTCTTGGCGTACAACACTTTCAAGGTCCACTTCTCGACCTTGTCGGTCTCGTCGTTTAGCTCGAGGGCGGTCAAAGTGACGCCTAGAACGCCGGTCACATTCTCAACGCTTTGAGCGTCGTTGATGGAGCCGGGCTCGGCCCTTCGCAACTCCATCTCGATAACGTCTTGCTGCGGGTTGGCTAGCTTCGCGAACGGAATGTTCACCTGCCCCAGGAAGTCGCCCTTGCCGAAGGTGTCCATGTCGTACATTTCGATGGTGATTTTGCTCGCGACCTTGTCGCCAATAACACTCCCGACCCCAGAAGCAACTGCTTCTCCTCCCTTGCCAGGTTCTTTTTCGTTGGCCTCTTCCGCTTTCACCAAACTACGAGCCTTCGCCAGTTTATCGTGCACGGTCTCCGCCTTTTCAAGGAAGGAAAACGACTTCGGTTTCTTCTCCACCTCGGCCTCAGCCGTTGGAACTTCTTCTTCGCCGGCCTTGCCTTTCTCTCCCTCCCTCTTGTCCTTATGATGATGGTGATGGTGGTGCGAATGGTGCGGAGAATTTTCGTGGTGGGGTAACTTTTCGTGGTGGTTATGGTGCTTTCTGTTGCCGTCCAACACATCCGGGCCCTGCGAGGCCCCTTCTGCGACTTTCTTGAAATTAAAATTCCCGTGCATACTGGCATTCTTGCCAATATCCGCAATTGTCGTGTGGTTGATGTTGGACTCCCTCCTCTCGTGCCTGCCGTCAACATCCAACGCGTGGGGCAGCTGCGGCTTGAGGCTAAGCCGCCTCTTATGACGCTCTTTCTCAGCTTCAACTGTGGTTGAGCTGGTGAAGTCCGTCAACTCCATACTGCCCCCGAGAGGGGCTCTCATGGTTGCTAGCTTGTCAACCTCCAAGGTAAACTCGTCCGGCTCTTCCTCCTCGTCGTCCTCAGGGTAGTATATGACGTGTTTGCTCTTGGGACGTTCCCACACGCTCTCGTGAGTTTTATCGTTCTCGTACCACACGTTTCCGAGCTCGTCGCCGTACATGTGCCAGCCCTCGGGCAGGTTCTCGTGCTTCTCCAACTCCCAAACCGCTCCGATGAGCTCCTCGTCCGACGCATACTTCCACCTAAATAAATACTTTTGCAGAGAGCTGGTCGTCATGTTATGGAAGCCCTTCACGGCGGCCCAGAAGCCGCCAAAATCTTCCCTTACGCTGTCGTGCAGCCCGTTGTACATGCTCTCGCAGCTCTTCTTGCTGACCTTCCTCCTGTGGACTCCGTCATTAATTGTATGGACCTCGTGGAACTCGAATATCTTGTGCTCCTTGTCGAGCCTACGACGAGCGTAGCGAGTCGCGTGAAAGTTGGCGATAATTTGTTAGAAATGCGTGGCGATGATAGTTATGTTGCTGCTGTATTTGAAGCTACTAACGCAGACGAATTACGACCGTAAATATCGTACTCCCAGCGAGGAGCGAAGTGACGAATTGAACGAGGAGTTCCAATATGAGCGGCATTTTCGAAGAGCCGACGAGTTCTCGTCGTTTTCATAATCTCATCGTTTCAATATGAGCGGCGTTTTCGAAGAGCCTCCTCGTTGTAATTATGACGCCTTCGTAATCTCGTCGCTTAGCTCCTCGCTAGTTCATAATGTTCTTAATACTCGTCGCTTCGCTCCTTGCAGTGGCGAAATATCGTAATCTCAGCTCGTCGCTTCGCTCCTCGCAGTGCCTCACCTCCTGGCCTCGTCCTGGCTCACTCTGTTGCAGACGTCGAATAAAACGTCAGCCACTTCGTATTCGGACCAAGCTCGTCGCTCCACCACGGACACCATGTCGTCGATGAGCACCTTGACCGTCTGCGTCTGCATCTTGGTCAGCCTCATCTTGCCGGCCTTGATCCGATTCTCGACCAGTGCGGTGTACTCGACCTTCTTGTTCTCTTTCTCCGTGTCGTGCAGCTCCTCCCAGCCCTCCCGCCAGGCCTGCTCCACTTTATGCGCTTCCTGCATATCATACTCCCACTTCTTCTTCCTCGTCTCGCAGCAGTAGCTGTGCTCGGAGTTCTCGGGCCGGATGATGCACTTGTGGTGGAACTTTTCCCAAACGTTGCCGCTCTCGTCCCTCTTTCTCTTCTGGTCCTCCTTGAAGAAGACGCCATTGATATTCCCAGAGACAAAGTTCTTCCTCTCCTCAACTTGCTCCGCCCTTTTCTTGGCCTGCTCCTCCCTCAAGAATTTCAACTGGGCCCTCTTGCTGACCTTCTCCTCCTCCTTGAGCTCTTCCGCGGCCTCCTCCTCCTTGATCGCCTCCTTGGCCTGGAGGTACCTGGTGCCCACCTTGGCCACGATGGTGCAGAAGGTTAAAAATTCCTCGACGCTCGTGAACCCGCTGACCTTGGCCGGCGAGACCATGAAACAGTTTATGAACTCGGGGTGGGATAAAATGGGTCTCATGCCAACGGTTTTCCTTGCGCGCTCCTTCAGCTTCTTGCTCTTGCTGAGCTTGATCAAAATGTCACGCTTCTTCACCATCCTCTCTACGCCCTTGAGCTCGTTAAATATGTTCGTGATTTCCTCCGCCTCTAACTGCTTCAGCTCCGCCTTCCTCCTCAACAACTTGTTGTGCTCCTCAATTTTGACGGGGTCCATTTCCTCCCGAACGAACTTCTCCAACGCTTCCGAATCCTCTCTTTCGAGGACGCTCATTTTCTGCGAAAGCTTCTCCTTGTTCGGGTTGTAGCTCAGGAGCTTGCGCAAGAACCACATTTCGACCTTCCTGTCCCACACCCGCTTCTTGATCGCGATTTGATTCTCAGCGTGGAGCTTCTCCTTCCGCGTCCTATCCTTCTTCCTCTTCCTCGAGGCTTTCTTGTCGTATTTCTTCTGCCACTTTTCCACGTCGTCCAAGGTGAAGGGCTTTGGCTTAACCCTCGGGCGCATCCACGGCTCTGGGGACCTGGCCAGCTGCTGCTTTCTCACCACCCTCGCCAGATGCTTCTTGTGGAGTTCGAGTCTGAATTCTGCCCTCTCCTTGGCCGTGTGCGCCTTGAGCTGCTCCGGGGTCCAAAACTTCTCAGACACGTTGCCTCGCACGAATTCCCTCTTGTAATCGGCGCAAGCCCGGTCCCAGTCGCGCTCCAGTTCCTGCAACCTAGTGTGCTCAACCTTGAGCTTGGGCGGACCGAGAATGACCTTGTGATTCTTCTTGTTGGGGTTAAAGCGGTGGGTCGTGGAGTAGCCAAAGAAGACGGGGGAGATTATGAAGTTCCAGTAGTGCTCCCACTCGTCGAAGAAGAGCTTCTGGCCCGAGGCTTCCGCCTTGATCTTGACCGCATTTGAAATCAAGCCATTGGTCGGGACATCGCGGGATCCTGCGACGAGCGGAGCGAATCGCATGAAAATGAACGATTGGCGTGTTAGAATTGCGTAAAGACGAAAGCGGCTTGGGCATTTGGTCTAAGGCTAGCTAGCAGCGCAGCCGGATTATGACCATAATTATCGTATTCTCAGTGAGGAGCTGAGCGAAGAGTTCATCGACAATGCGTTCTCTACGCTCCGAAATCATGGACAACACGTTCTCTACGTTACTCGTCGCTTCGTTCCGCATGGAGACTCAAGCAGCTTGGGCATTTGGTTTAAAGCTACGTCGCTTCGCCTCATTGTTACTCCCGTAATCCTCCTATTCCCAGCTCGTCGCTTCGCTCCTCGCAGTGCCTCACCTTGCTCCACTGCCTTGGAAACGCGGTACGCTGCCACGAAGGCAGAGATGTCGTCCATGGCGGTGAGCGTGACAACGACGACACAGCGAAAGTGCTCGCTCCCCTTGCCGCGAAGCGCCTTCAGAAGGAGGGTGGACTTTTTGGCTGCCCCCTCGGTCTCGCCCACGGGGAAGCAGCCCTGGCCCAATTCCATCAACTTATCCTTGGTCGTTAGATCCTTCTTGGGAGGAGAATCGTCTTGAAAGTGGCTCACGCCCTCCAAGTCTGCGACCTTGGCCTTTATCTCGACCAGCATCTTCTCCATATTGACATCATTCAAATGCCCAGCAGTGGAAAGAAGCTTCTTCTTTTTCTTGATGGTTTGGTTTGCCGCGGTGTTCTTCGAAGACATCCAACCCGTGGCAGCGTCGTTGCGCGCCTTAATTTGCTTCATGAGTTCGCGCTTGCCTTTGACTGCTGCACCTCGACGCTTTGGTTCGGGCTTGGGAGTGCTGGGCGCCTCAGCGTCCTTGCCAATGGCAGGAAGCTGGACGTCCTCTCCGAAAAAGACCTTGCCTCCTTGACTCTCCGGTACACTCAAGTTCGCAAGACTTCTCAAGGAAGTAGTTTCGTCCTTCTTCTCCTCCCCTTGCTTCTTCTTCGAAGGGCTCAAGAGCGGCGGAAAGGTGATGGAATTCCGGCGCTTCTCAAGCTCTCGCTTCATGGCGTCGCTCGCGGACCTCGCACGGGAGGCAAGTGAGCCGTCGTTCCTCTTCGCTTCGCGATCAGCTTCCAGCTGCGAAGGGAGTTATTTATGAGTTAGAATTAAAAAAAGTTTCGTGTAGAATATATATGGTGGACTGAGATAGAGCCACTCACCTTCTCCTGCTTCTCGATGTACTTGGCTTGCGCACTCTTGAACTCGCCCTCGTTGCCTAGCATCCAATCCTTGCCCATGTAATAGCCCTCCCTCGTGTCGCGGTTGGTAAGCTCGTCGAGAGTCACGTGGTGCGTAGAAATACCCGCGACCGCTGCTATCTCCTTGACGAGCTTTTTCTCGAAACGCATTCTCTTGTATGAATCGATCACGACCTTTTTCTCTTTGGTGCCGTCCTCCTTCGTCACAGTCTCAGTGTGCTCTTCGAAGTACTGCGGAGCGTGCATGGCAAGTGTTATGTACAAGCGAGCGGTGTCGACGGGCGCCTCTCGGGGGTGCTCCCAGGGCTTGAACTTGGCGTCCCTGATGGCCTTGGCCTCTTCCACAATTTTGTTGGCCTTCTCGTGGTCTTCTCCGTAGACCACTTCTTTGGCGTGCTTCTCCTCCTCTTCTATCTCCTCCTCCGTCTTCTTTTTCTTGAACATTCGCTTGAGCATGCCTTCCTTCGGCTTGTCCTTGGCCAGAACCTTCTCGACCGGCGGGGAGTTTGGGTCCTTCTCTTTGGGCTTGCTCTTTAAGAGATTTCCAAGACCGAGGTTGAGTTTCCTCTTCTTTGGAGTGGAATCGCCATTTTTGTCAGCGTCGCCGTCTCCCTGCGGGTTTGCGTCGTCGCCGCTTTTAGTGTTGACGCCAAACGTGACGCCGCCAGTGCGGGTAGCTGTGAGCGACGAGCATAGCGAGTCGAAGTTTTGAGTTAACGAGTTAGAATTACGTAGCGAACGAAAGTTACTTGAGCGTTTAGACTAATGCTACTAGCGCAGATGAATTACGAACGTAATTGTCGCATTCGCGACTTCGTACCTGACTCGCCTTCACCCTCCTTGCCGTCCTCGATTTTTTCTTTGGCTGCCGCTTTCGGCGAGCCAATCATTTTCTTGATTTTCATCGCGGATAGAAGCCCGCCCATTCCCGTTGGGTTTGATTTTCCAGTTTCCTCCGTGTCGTCCTTAGAGTTGGTGAAACCGACCAGGGCAGTGGTCAATTTATCTTTCTCGACTTCTTCGTCCTTCGCAATGTCGGCGAGGGCCTGCGCGCCGAGATCGGCAAGCGTGAAGCCGTCCCCCCCGCTATCTCGCGACTGGCGCGAACGGCGCTGGATAGCTTTGCCCATCTTTCCTACACTCTTGAGAGCGCCGCGAAATGCGGTCGACGCAATATTCGCGTCTGCCATCTTGGCCCACAGACTCTGCCCGTGGTTCTTGTACGGCTTCTTGGCATGGGGGTGCCAATTAATGAGCTCTCCGGCCTGTGTAATCTTGGCTTCCAGAAAGGGGAGATCGGCAACCAGCTTGCGCGTGAACTTTCCGCGGTGGATGTACCCGTCTCTTTGTCCTTGGCCGCCCTCCGGCAGGTCCTTCATCCTGTACGAGTAGGTGATTGGGTTCCACACAGAGCGTAACTCGAGCTCCGCCTCGTACTCTTCTATCAGCCTCTCCTCCGTCAACTCGTACTCCACGGTGTGCACAAGATCCTCCAAAACGTCTTCCACTTGCTCCAGATCGGTGGGATTTTCGCGCCTTCTGGTGTCCTCCTTTTCCTTGGCTTTCTTTTGCTGCCTCTCGAAGCGGCGGCGGCGGCGCTCCTCTTCCGGACCTTCCCTCCACATGTACTGGCCGTTGTCGGGTTCATCGGGGTCTCTGGGAGTGAGCCTAGATAGTGCGTCGATCTGAAAAAGTGTGTGTGTGGGGAGGTAGGAGTGCTTAGATTTTTTCGTGGTGTGGATGTGTTTTTTTTCTCTCTCACCTTCTTCTCAAAAGCCGGCTTGGGCATCTCCCTCTGCGTCCTTCCAGTAATCTCATTCTCATAATAAACAAAGTTCCCAGCGTCAACCATCCTCCACGGGTAAATCGACCACGCGTGAAACGGCGCCAATTCCTTATCAGGTTTATCAATATATCTCTGAACGAACTCAACGTACGTGATTGACCCGTCCCCGTCTTCATCGAAATCGCTCCAAAGCAATTCAAACGCTTCATCTTTCATGGTCATCCCGTGTAATTTCAATGCGGCTCTGAACTCATTAGGCTGCAAAGTCCCATCCTGATTAATATCAATGTCCCTAAAAGTTTTATTAATATGATGAAAGTTCGTCAACATTAACTTATCCAATTCTAAGTAAACCTCTTCAATCGTATGTTCATGCGTGCCCTCAACAGTGTGCGTTAAAGCACCACCATCCTCGAGCTGAGAGAAGTCAAGCTTCACACCAGTTAGAGCAGCGTAGTCTGTAACTTTCATGCCTATTTTGCCGGCGTAATCGCCTCCTATTGAGCCGACAAGTTGGTCGACTATTGGCCACTCGTCGGCTTCGCCGTCGAGGAGTTCGACCTCTTCGTCATCGTCATTTTCCTCCTCCTCCTGCTGCTGCTTTTGTATTTGCTGTGAGTTTTTGGTCGGAGCTTGCTCCGATTTATGCGGTGAAGCGCTCTTTTCAGGGCTTGGGGGAGCGAGGTCCATTTCTTGAGGCCTGTCCCATGTGCTCTCTCCGGTGACGAGGTTGTGGTAGTACGTGGAGCCTGACGACGGGTCCTCGACCTCGGCCCACGGGTTGTCAGAAGCTTCGATTTGGTCGTCCATAGGCCCGTTCGGTTCAGAAGAAGACATGGAGCCTATCACCAAAGCGTTGGAGCTTTCGTCGTCGACGGAGTTCGCGCGGAGTTCGGAGTCTTTCTCGAGTTCTTTGGCCATGAAGTTCATGGTGTTCTCTCCGAATATTTTCAGCTTTTCTATTCCTGTTTGGGGGTTAGTGCGGGTGGGAGGAGGGGGGGGAGGAGGGACGAGGTATTGTGTACTCACCGAAACTTGAAAGGTTGAGGTTTTCCGCATTGACGCTGTACTCGTCGTCGTCTTCGTCGTAGTTGACCTTGTTCCCGGAGGCGTCTGTCAGGTTGGAGGTTATGGCGTCGACTTCATCAATTTCCTCCTGTTTGTGTGTGGAGGGAGGGGGTGGGGGGTGAATGCTTGGCATGTTTTTTAATG
>BLQM01000049.1:83875-113952 GCA_012489335.1 Triparma laevis f. inornata
CCCGGGCAGGGACATGATGGAGTCGTCCATCCGCGGATCAAGCCGCAACACCGGCGCCTTCAACTTCGACCAGCGTCACTTGGCGATGCAGGGCTCGCAGGGACAGTACGACGAGCCCCCGCCCTCCTTCAAAACCCTGCCGCGCACCCCCCCCTCGAACAACCGAATGAACACATCTCATGCATCCAACACGTCCCAATTCTCAGAGTACATGGACCCGGAGCCTCCTTCTCCCCAGCACCATAAACAGAACTACCAACACAGTCGTGGCCCGGGCACCACTACGGCCGTCAATGTGATGCCGCCGTATCACGCCCAGCAGCCGAATATCACCATCAATCACTACAATCAGCAGCAGCCAGACGCACCTCCTGCCCCCGCCCCCGCCCCCGTTCCCGCTCCCGCACCCGCGCCCGTTGCTCCTCCGCCCATTCCGTCCGAGGAGCCCCCTCTGCCCACGGTAAACGGTAAACTCGAGTATCCTGATGTTATGGCACAGAGCGGCGGAGGGGAGCTCACCTCTACGTCAGTCTCCCTCTTCTCTCCAAATTGGTGGGACAACATGAACGGCAACGGCAACGGCAACGGCAACGGCAACGGCAATGGGAACGGGAACGTGCCAGGCGCCTCCCCGCCCCCCGCGCTCGCCAACCAATTCAGCAACGCGAGTTCCGGGAACGGGAATAGCCCCAGGCAGGGCCGGCGCAGCAGCCCCACGTCCAGGAGCCGAAACCACAGCCCAAATGCGCGCCGCAGCCTCAGTCCACGCGGAGCGAGTCCTCCCAGGCAGCAGAACCCCAACCAAAACGAAATGCTCCAGGATCTCTTCCCCAGCACGACGATGCACAGGGCGGATAGCCAGGAAAGCCAAGACGTGCTATTGCAAACCGCCACTGACGAATTTGTGTTGGTGGTCGATGGAAACGGCGACAGGTGAGGTGCTTAACACTGCGAGGAGCGAAGCGACGAGTTTTGAGAACACTCTAAACTAGCGAGGAGTGGAGCGACGATATTACGAAGGCGTCATAATTACAACGAGGAGGCTCTTCGAAAACGCCACTCATATTGAAAGTCCTCGTTCAATTCGTCGCTTCGCTCCTCGGTTCGCTTCGCTCGCCGCTCCTCATATTAAGAACACTCTAAACTAATCTCCCCTCCCTTCATCCCTCCCCTCATCCCTCGCTAATGCTCCTCGCTACGCTCGTCGCAGCCTCAGAAGCAACAAGGGGGAGGGGCCATTTCTGCAAAAGAAGAACTCAGAGGTGGTAGATGAGGTGGTGGATGAAGAGGTGAAGGAGGAGGTTGTGGCCATTGAAATCTTCGAGCAGGCGCCGCCAACAATCAACACGGACGTAGACCCCGTCGTCCCGCCCTCAATGAGTCCAATCATGAAGCGCCTCAATCAGCTCGAGGAAATCATGGTTGGGGTCAAGAACAGTACACAGACTCCGGACAAGGTCGAGGAAACGGTGGAGGAGCCGCCTCCTCCTCAGGTGGACGAAGGAAGAGCCGAGAGGGAGGCCGCCTTCAACTTGCTTCAAGCCGAGGCGGAGCAGTTGAGAAAGGACAACATGGATTTGAAGGCCGAGTTGGAGGAGACCAAGGGGTTATTGGAGGGGAGGAGGCGGTCCGAGGCGGAGCTCGCAGCCACTCAGCAGAGTTGGTCGGAAACGAAGGCGCTGTTGGCCGACGCACAGCAGAAGTTCTTTGCCCTCGAGGCGGCCAACGCTAATCAGCATTTATCGGCAGACGAGAAGCTGCGGGAGGAGCTCCGATTGGCCAATGAGGGCAAGGCAGAGCTTGAGTCCATGATGGCCACTCGCGTGAAGTCTTTAACGAACTCCCTGGAGATGGTGGAGGCGAGCCTGCGCGAGACGACCGAACAGCTCCAGCGATCGCAGGACCGCAACCACAACGAGATCAGCTATCTGATGCAGCAGCTCACGGACAAGGACACGCAGATATCAAAACTCGCCAGGAAGCTCACGGTGGCCGAAGTAGACTCGGACTGGAGGGCGCTCTTGGGAACGCGGGGCAGCAACTTGGAGCAGATGCAGCCCGCCGAAGTCGACGTCCTGCAGCAGGAAGAGGACGACTTGGAGGCCGAGCTGGAGGCCCAAAGGAAGGACATAGCGGGGGTTTTGAAGCAAACTTCCGAGCCGAGGTCGCTCTCTCCCTCTCTGATGAGGGGCGGGAGCGGGAGCGGGAACGGGCGACGCAACCCCAACAAGAGCTCCCAGGGCGACGACGGCTACAACATCATGACTGGCGGCTACAATAATGGAGGGGGTGGTAATCAAGTCGCGGACAATTACGATTACAACGCGTACATGAACCAACACAAGCAGGTTGTCGACGTTCCTCAGCAGCAGCAAATGTATCAGGGTTCCGGCGCGCCGGAACCGGAAATGACAAACGTCCCGCGGTTCCATGCCAACAGGCACAGGGCCTTGAACTCCTCCGCTATGGGCGACATTTTAGGCAACAGCGAGCCCGAGGTGGTCAACGTGCTCCAGCAGGACAACCGCACCTACGGCATGCCCTCCAAGCAGGGCGAACAGGTCCGTCCGAAGAGAGTTCAACTCCAGCACCCGACCGACCCCACAGGTGGGGTGGCCGGCATGATGGACAACTACGAGAGGCTCCAGGGCGGGGGACAGGAGCACCAGCAGCACCAGCACCAGCAGCAGTTCGCTGTGGACCCTTCCACCATCCACGGCGTCAACTCGACAGACCTAGGAACGAGGAAAAATAGGAGCGTGAAAAAGCACCTCGAGCCCCCCACAGTGGACCCGGACGGAGGTTTCCAGTCCGTGTTGGAGGGCGCATACGGTGGCGCCGAGGCCGTCCCGCAGTCCTTCAAGCCGGGTAGGGGTAGAACCCCTGCCCGGCTGGTTAACCCTAACAGGCAGAGCGTGGGGATGGGTGGGGGAGGAGGGGAAATGGAGCAGCAGCAGATTTTTGAGGGCGGAGGAGGAGGAGCAGGTGGGCAGGGTTACGATGGGACGGAAGACATGTCCACACTCCCCGTGGCAGGCGTATCCCCGCCCCGCACCTTCTCGCCCTTCAACAAGGGCGGAAAGTTCAAGCTCAACCGCTCCTCCGCGCCGTTTGCCACCACCGAGACCGCGGCCAAGGTTGCAGACACAATGGAAGCCCAAGAGGCACAGCTCATGAACATCGGCATGGAGACCACCCTACTGAAAGCCGAGATGGACAAGCTCACCAGGGGAAGGAAGAGCGGGGCGGGCATGAAACGGATGAAGGAGATCGAGACCACAATGGAGATCAACACGGCGGCCTTGAGCAAGCTTAGAAGGAGTTTGAAGCAAAAGAAAGAAGAGCTTGGATTTTGTTGAATTAAAGGGAGATTTTTAATTATTATTTTGGGGGGGGGGGGTGAAGAAGAGTAGAATTGGAGGGACGGGGTAGGTATGTTGGTTTTGGTGCGATTTTTTAGGCCTTGTCGCCAAATTTTGCCATAATGTGCAGCACTGTTCCAAGTCTTTGGATATTGTTTGTTGTAGCCGACCACAAGGACCCTCCTCTATTTCACCCCGCGTGCATACCCCCCATATTCGCGCTCCCCCCCCCAACCCTCACCCCCCACCATGTCTTCCTTTGCAGGACAAGAATCTGCCGAAGCGGCAGCTTGGCCGTACTACGCAGGATCCATCTTACCCCATGATGAAACCGAACCCAGCACGGGGACCGGGTCTTGGTGGGAGCTGGAGGATGGCACCTTCAATCTGCGCTCCAAGACGTATCTCGACAATAAAGTGAAGGAGCCCTCGGCCCCTGCAGGCTTTGCAACTATTAGTGTTACCGTGATCGATAGTGTGGGCATGCTCACTGAGCTTGGGAAGCGCCTCATCCCTCTTCGCGACTTTCTGGCGAAGGAGGAGGGGGAGTTTATTGTGATAAATAGAGCGGTGCCTGTGGGAGGAGGGCGGGTTCAGAATATTATCATTGTTGGCAAGAGGGTTCTGTGTGTGGGCGAGGTGAGGCGCAGCGAGGAGCGAAGCAACGAGCTGGGAATACGGCAATTGCACGAGTTACTGTGAGGAGCGAAGCGGTGAGCTATAGTAAGCACTTTATTCTAACTTGTCGCTTCGCTCCTCGGACTTCGTCCTCGGCTCCTCGCTACGCTCGTCGCAGGACCCCGTCTTCGACTGGACCTGGGACAGGTATAAGAAGGGGGACGACGAGTACCGGAACTTGAGAATGAAGTACTTACCCAAGCTCCGCGTGGCTCCCTGGCTCGTCACATCCGCGATCGACCTGTTAGGCGGGCAGCGACCTGTGATCATGGGCAAGGGGTATTTGAAGCAGAACAACTACTCCGGCGACAACTGGGTCGAGTTCGACATTGACATTGCGTCCAGCAAAATCGCCAACAGGTGAGCCGCAGCGAGGGGCGAAGCGACGAACTGGGAATACGATAATTACGGCCGTAATGAGTCTCCACGAGTTACGCGGAAGCGACGAGTTGAACGGTAGCGAGGAGCGAAGCGACGATGTATTTGAGATATTTCAGCTCGTCGCTCCACTCCTCGTTTCGCTGTCTCAACCACTAATACGCTCGCTTCGCTCAGCATCGCCGGCACTATCATGGGCTACTGCTCTTCCCTCGTCATCAACGAGGCCTTCGTGGTGGAGGGGAAGGAGGAAGACGAGCTCCCCGAGAGGATGCTAATCCAGCACGAGTTCCGTAAGGTGGACACCGGAACTGCGTCGAGACCGTTGAAGGAGGGGGATTATGTGAGGGCGGAGGAGGAAGAAAAGTAGAGTTATTAGTTTAGTTAATTATTATTTCCAGTGAGACTTTATTATATTAAGGGTTGCGTTTATTATTTTATTCCTGCAAATCCGGCTCCGCTGTGGACCTTCCTGTACGACTTGCCTCGCCTAGAGCTATTCTTGGCGGCATTGCGGCTGATCCAGGGCTGTTCTTCGTCGACGCCCCCCCCCCTCACTGGACTCCTGCTTCTCAAAAGCGGTGTAATACTTGTCGTGCGTGTGAGTGCCGCGCACTGACGCACCGTTTCCTACGAAGGGGGAATGCGCCGTTTCTTTAGTCGACCGCGTCTCCCCTGATTCGAGTCGATTCAACATATCCTGATCATCATAGTCTTCGCTCGAGCTTTGTCTGACAATCTTCTGATGATGCTCAAACGACTCGGTGAAGAAATTGGGATTGGAGGGTAGGTTCCCCTCCATCCCTCTTTCAATTTCGGCCAAGTCCTCCCCGCGCTTGAGCCTCAGATACACCTCAATTTCAACCAAAAATTCCTTCAAGGGGGCTTTTCTAAGTGGAGAGGATTTGAAAAAGTTTCGAAAGTGGTACGGGACGGTCGCCATGCCACCAAAGGACTCGACGGAGAAGCTGTACGTCACGTGACACGAATTCTCTCCCGGAACTTCCTGAACGAGCATGCCCGACTTTCCGGTGGCCCTGATGGAACCGTACTCCCCCGGCGGGGAGGAGGCGTGGTCACAGCTGTGGTTCCACAAGATGTAAACGCCCTGGCTCATCTGTTTCCAAATCTGTGACGAGCCGAGGAGGGGAGGAGGGAGTTAGTTTAGAATTTACTTATTAATGCTCACGAAATCAACGCATTCCCAGCGAGGAGCGAAGCGACGAGATGAACGAAATCAAGTACAAATCCGAGGAGCGGCTAGGAGTGAAGCGACGAGTTGAACGAAATCAAGTACAAATCCTCGTCGCTTCGCTTCTCGCTGCTCCTCGTTAGTATAAAATGCTCATAGTATGGTTACTCGCACGAAATCGTATTCCCAGCTCGTCGCTTTGCTCGTCGCTGTTTCTCCTCGCTGTCTCTTACCGATCTCATAATCAACTCCCTTGGCTTTAGAGGCGCACCCAAGACCTTAACGAGCTGGAAGATCTGATGGTGTTCGTTATAGTAGTGCTTTATTTCGCGCGCTAACTCCACGCCCTGTTTTTCTACCTTGAGGCACTGTTTGAAGGGGGCGGCCCAGTCGATGAGGTAATCCATCACCTCGTGGGCCTGGAACGGCAGGGTGCGAGTGAGGAACCCAGTTGCTCTAGAATCTGGCCCAAGCGAGCCCATAAGGACGGTTTTGTAGTCAAACTCGTTGTTTAACTGGACTTCGTTGGGGTTGTTTTGCGAGTTGAGTACTCCTTCAATACTTGTGTTTTCGGGTTTGGGTTGGGCAGGTGGGAGGGGGTTAAGTTCTTTCTCTTTCCTTTTGGCGGCTTCATTTTTAGCTCTGATTTTACGGACGGCCTCGGACATGAAATCGAAGCCCTCATTGAGGAATTCGTTTTCGAATTCGGAATAGGGGCTCATATGACGGAGCACGGTGCTCTCCTCGGAGGCGTTGATGTCCAGCTCGCCATTCCAAGCCTCGAACTTTGCAAAGAGGGCTGCACCGAGCGTAGCGAGTCGCATGAAGATTGATGATAACGACTTAGAAATGAGTAGTGCGCCACTTGCACGGTTCATCTACAACAGCAAAATGGCGCATTATCAGCTCGTCACTTTGCTCCTCGCAGATTCTTACCTTTGAACGTTGGGCGCTCAGCCGGAATTGGTCGCCAGCACTCCTGGATTGTATCGTAAATCAGATTCAGCTGATACTTCCACTTGCTCGGTAGCTGAGGCCTCCAGCCAGAGACAATCTGGTTCATGAACTCTAGCGGGTTCTTTGGCGCGTTCTGACCCCGCATGTACAGCTGCAACGAGCGTAGCGAGTCGCATGAAGATTGGTATTAACGAATCAGAATTGGATAACGTAGAAAGAGGTTTGCGCGTTTAGACTAAATCTACTAGCGTAGACTAATTGCGACCGTAATTGTCGCATTCCCAGCTCGTCGCTTCAATCCTCGCGACTACGTACCTCCTTGACTTCGCCCTGCATCGCCATGTCAGCCAGGAGACAGCCGAAACTGTAAACGTCGCTGGGAGTTCCGTAGCTGGAGCGGCGAGCGAACGAGTATAGCGAGCCGAGGAGCGAAGCGATGAGTTAGTTTAGGATGTTCTTGATGCGAGGAGCGTAGTGACGAGTTGTATCGAGTCGATGCTCCACTCCTCGCTAGTTTAGACTGTTCTTAATGCCCGTCGCTTCGCTCCTCACAACTCCTCACCTGTCGCCGCTCATGACCTCGGGGGCCATGAAGAATTTGGTGCCCACCTCTACACTCAGGTCCCCCAAATTCTCGGGCATCACGCGGGAGGATCCAAAGTCCGATATTTTGGCCTCGTGCCACGCCGTTATCAGCACGTTACCCGACTTGAGATCTCGATGCAGGATGGGCTTCTCTCTCTCGTGGAGGTAGCACATGCCAGCGACAATGTCCCTCGCGAAGTTGCGCTTTCCGTTCACCCAGTCGAGGGTGATCTCCCTGCGCATCTTCTCTCGGAGGGAACCCTCACTAGCGAGCTCGAGGACGCAGCAGATGTGAGGCGCCGTGAGACAGCAACCAATCGTCTTGACCAAGTTAGGGTGGTTCAACATGACTCCGAACTGCATCTCGCCTGTGAGGAGGGGAGGGGGGGAGTTAGGGTTTAGAATATACGTGTATACTCATTGCCGTCGTTCGCTCTTCGTACCTATAAGCGACATGATGCTTTCGGCGCTTATCATGTTGGGGATAATCTGCTTCACGGCGACGATCTGATTTCGATACGAGGCGGCGAAAACCACGCCGTTACCACCTCTCCCGACCTCGTGGAGGTAGTTGAGGTCGGAATAGTTGATTTCCATCTTCAGCAAGTCAGCGAGCTGCTTCCTGACGGCCCGCCCCTTGATTTGGTCGAGCACCTGCGACGAGCGTAACGACGATCATTGGCGTGTTAGAATTGGGTGGGGGTGAAAGCGGTGTTTATATTGACACTGAAACTAGCAGCGCAGCTAAATTACGGCCTCGAATATCGCATTCCCCTTCTCGTCGCTTCGCTCCTCGAGGCCTCGTACCTTTTGGATGATAGTTCTTCTCTTCTTGTCAAGTTCGAATCGGCTCATGATCTCTTTCTTATGCAAGAAATGGGCAGAATGCCTGAACCAGTAGTGGCTAAAGAGAGACCTGCAGCGAGCCGAGGAGTGAGGGGGGGGGTTAGTTTAGAATGTTCTTAATGCGAGGAGCGGCGAGTGAAGCGAGCCGGGGAGGGGAGGGGGGAGTTGAACGAGGAGTTTCAATTTGGGCGGCGTTTTCGAAGAGCCGATGTTCTTCGAGTGGCGTTTTTGAAGAGCCGATGAGTTCTTGGAGCGGCATTTTTGAAGAGCCGACGAGATTTTCTCGCTCGGTATTCTATTTACGTCGTTTTCACAATCTCGTCATTTCAATATGAGCGAAGTATTCGAAGATCCTTCTCGTTGTGTTTATGACGCCTTCGTAATCTCGTCGCTTCGCTCTTCGCTAGTTTAGAATGTACTTAATGCTCGTCGCTCTCTCCTCGCAGTAACTCTTACCTTCGCGTTCTGTTGACGCTTTTGACCGAGTAAAAGTTGAAAGCCAACATTATATTAAGCACCCCGAAGAAGCGGACTCTGTTGAGTGGGGGGTGAGGGGGGAGTGGGGGCGAGTGGGGGTAATGGGGTAGGGGCATGGTTATGGTTATGGTCTCACCTATAATCTTTCAAATGAGTTGCGTCCATTTCGACCCAGGTGTAGATTATTGGGCTGAGTATTGTGATATAAACACACAAAAAAAAGTGGAGGCACAGCAAGGCTTTCGAAGTGTGCTGCCAATTCATGAGAGTAAACACCCGGAAGAGTATTATTATATTTATAACGATTGCAATAGCGAGAGGATTGAACCTCCCCTCCGTTTCCTGCAACTCAGCGAGCCAAGGCTCGACGGTTAAGCAGAAGTTGATGTAAGGCATGATGGAGCAAATTGTGATAGTAAGATCCGCGTATTTCCAGTTCTGTCGAGGAGGGGAGGGGTGAGTTAGTATAATTTGCTTCTAGTATCGTTGCAATAGTTATTATCGTATCCCAGCTCGTCGCGTTCGCTCCTCGCTGCTTCTCACTTTAATCGGCACGTCCGCGTACTTCTCCTTAAAGATCATCCAATCCGTAAACAGTGGAACGAGAAGTACGCAAAAGCTCTGCAGAAAATACTTCTTCGCTACGTCGGCTTCGTTCGTTCTCGAGAAGTAGACGAAAGGGACGGTGGTGGCTATAATGGAGAGGATTAAGGTCAGGCCGCCTGCGAGGACGAACGTCCGAGGAGGGGAGGGGGGAGTTAGTTTAGAATGTTTGAATCCGAGGACCGGGCTTCTCACCTTGTTTAGCTCCTTCACTCTGTCGCTGTCGAATCTCAAAGTCTATAAATTGCGCTTCCGCTTCTTCATCTTCAAACGGAAGATTAAAGATGCATTTTTCAAACGGGTACCTGCACTGTTTCTGAGCTAACATGGGGTCGAACATCGTTTGTTTCGCTCTGATATCAGTGTCTGCAGGCATACCTTCGTCTTTAAGCCAATCAACGAAAATATTATTCATTTTATAATTAATATTCTTCATATTCGTGTCGGGTTTATCGATCCTCAATCTCGGTTGTTGTTGTCCTGCGGTGATTTGGTTCAGGATTACTGTGCTTTTCCAGGAGCCGTCGCGGTCGCAGGCTTCGCGGTGTTTTTGAATTGAGACTTGGTGGGCTTTGAAGAAATTGTGACAGTCGTTCATGAAGGATAACCCTCGGTGTGAGGACACAGATCGTAGGTGCTGGTAGGGGGGGGGTTGGTAGGGGGTTGGGGTGGCTGGGGTGTGAGAAAATGGAAGTGGAACGTTGTGCACGTGGAAGTTGTGAACGGTGTTAGGGCTCACCTTCGGCATCGTCCCTCCAGGATCAATATCAATAACCAACCTACACTCCGCATTATGAAAAATCTCATTAACCTCCACCCTGCGACGAGCATTAATGAGTCGAGGAGCGAAGCGACGAGTTAGAAATGAGTAGCGACGAAAGCAGCGTCAACGTTGAGACGTGTCGCTACTGGCAAACGCTGAATTTCGAACAGAGACATTAAGTTCTCTCGCAGTTCCTCACCTATCATCAACCGTACTCTCAATAAGCATCGCCACGAAACAATTCGCCCTAATACTCCCATTTTTATTAAATTTAACACCTATATTGTTTGAAGTCGGTGGGTAATCTTCAGAAGTTGAATCGTACACAACGTAAATTATTCTACGATCATCTAGCCTTTTCCATACATGCGACGATAAAAAATCTCTAAGACGAGCGTAGCGAGGACGACACGAACGATTTATGTTAACTAGTTTGAATTGCGTAGCAGTGGTAGTGGCGTTGACATCAGGATTGAAGCTACTGTCACAGACTCATTACTTCCTAAATAATAATATTCCCAGCTCGTCGCTTATCGCTCCTCGTCTCCTTATCGTACCTATGCAAAAAAGGTTTCGGCATCCACCTCCGGTTAAAAGAAGTAAAACAATGTTCTGAATCTTGCCTAATTATACATCTATCTAAATCACTCGTTTTATTAAACTGCACACGCATTTGATTCATGAAATCACAGCAAAATGCTAGGATGTAAGAAGGAGGTGCTAAGATTGTCGCGGATGATACGAAGAGTTTATTAGGAGGTCCAGTTGAATTATTCCACCATTTGTATTCACATTTCTCGAAGATTTTAGATACACCGCCTTTGCTTGAATACATTTTAACGGTTGGGTTGGAGGATTTTAGGTTTGTTAAGCTGGCTTTGGAGGCGGCGTCGAGGAGGGTGCAGGCGGTGTTTAGGATGGACATTTGGGAGGAGGTGTAGATTGAGGGGGAGTGGGTGAGGAAGGTGGGGGTGTAGGTTAGGGTGGGGATGGGCATTTTGGGGGGGCGGGGTTGGTTTTGGTAGAGGGAGGAGGTGGGGGAGATTTGGGGGGAAGTTTGAGGGGGGGTGGTGGCGTTTTGGAAGTGAACATGGGGTAGGGGTAGGGGTAGGGTGGTTTGGGTTTGGTTTTGGGGGGAGTGGGCGGGGGAGGGGGATTTTGGTCGATGGAGGGTGTTGTTGTTGTTGGGGTTGGGGTTGTTGTTGTGCGTTGGTGGTTTGTTGTTGCTTTTGTCGTGTACAACATTGTCATTAATGTTGTTCGCCTCTCTGTTCGAGTTCAGGATCGACGACAAGGACGAGGAAGATCTCGCGAGGCCACTGAAATATTTGATCGACTCGTTCTCCTGTTCTAGGGCCAAGGTGGTGGTGGCTTGGTCGAGCGAAGGCATTTGGTGCGAGCAAAGGCAGATGCCGATGAAGAGGACGATGAGGCAGCCTGAAATTGTCACTTGCACATGATGATACGTGTCGGAATGGAGAGAGGTGTCGTAACAGAGCAGGATGAAGTGGGCCACGAGCAGGGCGATGGCTGGGGGGGGAGTGTGTGTGTGAAATTGGGAGAGGTTAAGGGAGGAGGGAGGGTTAGCGACGGGCAGAGAGGTGTTAAAGTTGGGTTTAGGGGTGTGGCGTTTCAAAAGCTTACCGCACGGGAGCCGCTGCGCCTCAGGGATGGCCAGCCAGGGGGGTTGGGTGGGGGGGACGAGTTTGGCGACCTCATGGGGGTCTATATAGGTTGTCCGGTGATTCGCACGCATGCCTTGTATTCATGCAAATTTATCAGGACTTCCCTCAATAATTTTTTTCAGAAGATCTAACCATTCAAGCTAGGAACTGGACAACGACGATATTACTTTCCACGTTAGTATTATTAGTTCTCAACGAAAACGCGAAATAATACATTAATTGGATCTCCTATCCAGTGGCCCTCGTCCTGATTTTCTCAGCCTCGGTCGTCATCCTCAGCCTCCCCCTGCTCCCATGTTCCGCCTGACAACCTTACTCATGGGTCGCCGCAACGGATCTCGCGCCCTCGCTCCCAAGCCTCGAAAGGGCAATAAAAAGAAGACCCGCAAGCCACGTCCCACCGTGAAGGGTGAACACTCTGAGCCCATGTCGATCAGGAGGTTGGGGAAGCAATACATCGATGAGGCTACAATGGAGAATTACAAGAGGATGGGGCCGATTGCGACGTTGCCGCAGAAGGGGGATTTGGAGTTGTTGGAGATGAGGGATGCTGAGGATGGTGATAGTGAGATGTTTGATGATTTGGGTAAGCCCGACGAGTGCGAGGAGCGAAGGTCGAGGACGAGACGAATTAACACGATTGAACAATGACACGCTTTCTCATCGGTTTTGCTCGTATTCTTTGATTGCTACTCGCTTTGTTATCTACTTCTACTAACTCTTCGCTTCGCTCCTCCCCGCTATCCCCCACCCCCCACTCCTTCCTCAGCCTCCGTGCTGATGTACGGTGAGCCGGCCCTAATCACGGCGAACCAAAGAAAGCGCTACCGAATGATGCTCGAATCGAACGCCCCCAGTCTCGTTTTACCACCCAACGAAGACACTTTGAGAATCGACAGCGGCAGCGGCTCCTCCCTCCCACAAACTTCCACTACTACTTCTACCCTCAACGCCAACCTACCCTCCGACTCCTCCCTCTCCAAATACAACATCAACCTGCTCAACGCCTCCCAAAAATCCCACCTTTCCTCCCCATCGCCCGAATCCCTCTCCTCCCTCCAATCCACAATCTCCTCCACCCTATCCTCCCACTTCCGCAATAACAACAAAAACTCCCCACCAACTCCACTAGACTGCCTCTCCCTCATCACCCCCCACCTCTCCCTCCCCCTAGATCTCATCCTGAGCTCCCCCACCGTCCCAACAACCCTAAGCTACTTAACCCGTTCTCACCCCTCCACCCCCTCCCAAATGCTCCCAATTCTCTCAACCCTCGACATCGTATCGAATTTAGACAACTTCGCACACAACCTCCCCTACTCAACTTCAACATTCACTGAGCTTACATCAACCTTCGAAACCGCCTTAACAAAAGTCCTAACCTCAAAATCAACCTTCAATCTCGAAACCCGAAAAACAATCCTAAACTCAACCGCAACCTTCGGTTTATCTCTTTTAAAAAAATCCCGAACCAATCTACCTTACGTAAAATCAAAAATCATAGAAAACCCCTTAATATCTAGTCTATACAATAACGGTATACCACCTGTAAGCATAACAACATTAGATTTAAAGTGTACGACTTATACGGGGGAGATTGAACATGCTTTGAATTTATTGGGGAGTTTGGGGGACGATGAGAGAGGGGAGATTGTTTATAGTTATGTTTTGGGAGCTTTTGTGAGAAGTCTTAAATATGATAGAAGGTTGATCGAGAAGGATGTTAAGATGATTACTTATTATTGTAAACTCTTACATGAGATAATAACATCATTCCAAAATAATCCTAATTCAATTAACTTCTCTGATAGAACATACTCTCAATTGTATAAAGCGGTTGGAGTAACCGGTGATTTTGATACTGTTATAAGTATGTTAAAAACTCGGGAAATGAGAGTTCGAGATTTACTGAATGAAGATGAAGAAACAGATTTAGATTTAAATCCTAAAAATTTAACTGTTAAACCCGGCGTCATCGAATATACTCCTAGCACATACGCTTCAATAATAACAAGTGCCTCATTTTTACCTCTCATAAATCCTTTATACGGCGTAACATCAGATTCGATAGTTTACGAAAATAAATTAATAAAATTAAATGAGATAAGTAAAAATCCTAACCCGATTAATCAAACGAGTGTTCCGGGGATGACGGAGATTGAGACGGCGATTGCGACGTTGGATTGGGATGAATTTAGTGACGAAAGACGTCCTAATCGTGGAAAATTGAAGAGGGAGAGGTTTAAAGGTGTAGAGGTTATGGATGAAGATATTGGCACGGGGAGATTAGCGATTGCAGAGAAGTGGGAGTTAGATTCTGTTTATGATAGAGAGAGATTTGAGAGGATTAAAGAAGCAGGGGAAGATGTGGGAATTGAAAATGGGGAAAGTGAGGAGTGGGATTTAGAAGAAGAGGAAGAAGGTGAATTTGGTTTGAATAGTTTAGGAGAGGGAGAGGATAGGTACGAAGATGTCTTAGAGCTCAGCTCCTCGCTGGGAATGCGACAATTGCGTTCGCAATTCATCTGCGCTAGTAGCTTTAGTCTAAACGCGAACAGCCCGCTTGTAAATCGCTACGCAAATGTCTAACACGCCTTACTCCTTGATTTTCATGCGACTCGTTCCGCTCGTCGCAGATTTTTAGAACAATTTAATTTAAGTCAAGAAGAAGTTAAAAGACTTGCAGGAGCAAGTGAAGAGTGGAATGCCGACACAGAGGTTAAAGAAATTGATAGTAGTTTAGAGTGTTTGAAGGGGTTACCGGTTGTTAAAACCTCAAACGATAGTGAATCAGTGCCCTCGTTACAAGTTACCTCCGATTTAATAAACACGACGATAATATCGAGCCTACAACATTTAAAAGATACACACGATGATTTCCTAAACCACGTACCTTTAATAACTTTATCAAACGCTATAAGAAAACCGGATGAAGTTGGATTAGATGTGGGTGGGATATGGAAAAGAAGGTTAGAGGTTGTTGAAGAATTAATTGATGCGGCGAGTAGGGAGGGGAAATGTAATAAAGAAGTATTGAATTCAGGGTTTAGTGTTTTTTGTAAGAGTTTGAGGTTGAGGAGGGCTGTCGCGTTTTTGAAGAGGTACGAGGAGGAGGGGGTGGAGAAGGATGAGAGGGTTTGGAGGAGTTTATGTGGGATGTTCTTGAGAGCGAAGAGGCTGGAGGAAGCGGTGAAGTGGAAGAAGGATATTGAGGGGGATGGGGGGAAGATTGATGTTGTGACGTATGGAATGTTCGTGAGAGCTTACGCTGATAGAGGGGATGTTGTGGGGGGGTTGGAGATTTTGAAAGAGTGCGAAGAAAATCATGGGGAGGTTCCGGGGGAGGGGATGATTAAGAAGTTGAGGAGGTTGTGTAAAAAGGAGGGGTGGATTTGGGACGGGGAAGTCAGGTTCGAAGGGTTCGGAGGAGGGGGTGAGAAGAGGCACGGGAAGTTTAAACTTAAGGAGAAGGGGAGGGGGAAGATGACGGACGTGGAGAGGGAGATTTACGAGACGCTTAAATTGATCGCTGTTGATCCGCATGAGTACGTTAGGAAGGGACAGACGAGGGAGAGCGGGAAGAGGCATAACAAGAAAGGGTGGAGGAGGATGGAGTGGACGATTAGAGATAGTAAAAAGTAGAGAGGCTGTGGAATACTATGAATAAAATGATTTGTTTTTGTTTGATTCAGTCTTTCCAATTTTTATGATTCTCAATCCAACACCTTCCAACTTCCCCCCCCCCCTTCTTTTTCTCTCCAAATCTCCCACGCATGCTTACACCCTTTCCACGCCAACTCCTTCCTCCTTTCATAAACATCAAATAAAACCTCCTCACAATCTCTAAATTTCTCCTCAATAACATTCAACAATTCACTCCCACTTTTTAAATCACCTGAGGCTAGGTCGGGACCTCGTAACACGCTCAAACCCGTGGAAGTATTGAGGAGATGTTCGCAGTAGTTTTGAGCCGTTTGGAGGGATTCCATTTTTATGATATTCTTGTTTATTTTGCTAACGCCACCTCCCCATTTTCTGTACCTGTTTAAAAAAACGTTAGACGTCTACACAAACGACGAATATCATGTAAGTTCTCACAACTAATATATTTTAGTGATTTCTCACCTTACGCCGAGTTCAGACCAATTCCCAACCCTTCCACCCCTCTTCAAAACCTCACACCACAATTTATAATCCTCACACTTCCCCTCTCCATACCCTCCCAAATTACTGCTTACATATTCTTTCTCAAATATAACACTCGGATGACATATAAGATTACTGAATAACATCCCGTATTCGATGAATTTAGGGTTACAAGTTTGTACTTGCGTTCTAATTATTTCAGAGTTATCGTTTATTACTGTGAATGAACTACCGCAAACCTTTAGATTTGATGATTTCATGTATTTTATTTGGTTGATAATTCGGTCAGAAGATGTTATTATATCATCAGCGTCTAATCGAATGATATAATCATATCCACAATACTTCAAACCAGTATTTAAAGCATCAACCAACCCTTCTCCTTCATTATCAATAACTCTAACATTCTTAAGATTTTCAGAGAAGATTGAACAACCTCCTAATTCATCACAATCGCTAATAACAATTATTGAACAATGGTGGGTATCAAATTTCCTCAAACTCTCAACACATTGTTTCACGTACTTTAAAGGTGTATTTTTAATTGGTATTAAAATATTAAACCTAATCTCCTCATGTTCAACTAATTCATCATTATTAATTAAATGTAATCCATCAACGTGTATCGTATTCCTATATCTATACTCATTAAAATTAATAACTATCCCCTCCTCCCAAAAATCAAATAATTTTGAAACCGAATACTCAGTTTCAACTCTAGTCTCATATACGGTTTGAACTCTGTTTAAAACTAAACATTTTAATATTTCGACACTCGGTATTAAAATTGAACCTAAAGGGATTAAAGTTTGTACATTCAATTCTAGTGTGTTTGGATTCGTGAATTCAACATCCTTCAATAAATCCTTCAGAAAATTAACCCTGTATGTACCTCCGGTTAAATCAAAGGCTAAATTCCATTCAGAGCCGGGATTTAGAATTCGAGATTGATCATAAGTAAAGAAATCATCACACTCTACATTAAAAAGTTTTTTATCAATCACGTCTAATTTCTTGAGATTATAGTTTTTGTAAATTAGGGGATTTAAACGTAATTGCGCACTCTTAATATGAGTGTTTGAATTGAATAATGGGAGAAGAGGGGGAACGGGATTTAGGAATATTATATCATCGACTAAAAAAGTTATCAATGTTGAAGGTGGGAATGAGTTCAAAAGTGTTAAGAAAGTTTTACGGAAACTCAAGTCTTTTTCGTAGTGAAGTGTTATAAAAGGGTACAAGGAAGCGATGGAGGTGTAGGCTTGATTGTATTTTGGGAGGGAGGGTTTTATTATACAGTGGATTTGAGGCGGTGAGGAGGTGGTGGAGAGGAGGGAATGGACGAGGGACTGGAATTGGAATGGACGGGAGTAGGTGAAGCAGACGTAGACGTGTTCTGTGAGTTCTGGTGATTGGGGGGGAGAAGGAGGAGGATGCGGGGGGCGTGATGGAGAGGAGGGAGGAGATGTGGAGGGAGGAGAAGGCGCGAGGAAGGAAGAAATTAAATCGACTGGATCCATCGGATACGTGAATTCGGTTGATTTTTGTTGTGGGTTTAGGCGCCGGATTTTGTGGAAGGGCGGAGGCGTGAAGTGGAGTGTGCTAGGGTGATGCAAAAGGGGTCGATTGCGAAAAAAATCGGCTTCTGCGAAAAATGCTGACGAACAAGAACGCGGTTGAGATGGGTTTTTAGAGGTACAGGGAGCGACTGGATATATCACAGTTCAGTGTCGATGGCTTCGCCGTGTACGGTATTTGCGTCCAGCTCTCGAAAAATGGCTCAAAGTAGATCGAAGTTTTTCACTTCGAGGCTGGAAACTGAAATCGATAACAATTCTTTTATTTCAACGCCTCGTCGAGTAAAAACTTTACGCCAACGCACACACATCATCTAAAGCTCTTAGATATTCAACCAAACTTCCTCACTTTACTCCTTCCTTCTCTATTCACCAAATAAAATCCCTTGGTCGTTCCGCGTTAGTACATTGCCCCTCCTCCCCCTCCCCCTCCCCAACCATGGCCGACATAGATCTAGAAAATTCGCCAACGACCGTCTGCGAAGTGACCAAAGACGTGTTCTCCGCCTTCGTCGGTTCGATTGCTAACGCTTACGTCGGTCAAGTAAGTTGGTGTCTACGCCCATCTTTCCTCTAAACCCCGTCGCATCACGCAAAACTAACACAAAATAAACCGTTTTCCCTTACATGAGCAGCCCTTCGACACTTTTAAAGTCCGCCAACAAACGACTTCCCTCTCAATCCCGAAAACCTTCACCTCCATCCTCTCCGAATCCCCCTCCGCCTTCTGGAAAGGCGTAGGTACGAAGTCGCGAGGAGCGAAGCGACGAGCTGAGAATGCGATAGTTATTTTCGTAACTCGTCTGCACTAGAAGCTTCAGTCACGACAGCGATATCCCTATCATCGCCACGCACTTCTAACAAATCAACGCCAACTTTCATGCTCCTCGCTACGCGTCGCAGTCCCCACCACCGCCGGCATGATGTTCGAGAACGCCATGGCCTTCGGCATAAACGCCCACCTAAAACGCACATTCCCCTCAACCCTCCCCCCCGTAAACATAGGCTCCGGCGGTCGAGACGAATTAAATTTCGTAGAAGATATATCGAGACCGATGTTAATGGGTTTTTTAACTGGTTTCGCATCTTCTTTTGTTCTTATATCTAGTGAGGTTATTAAAACTCAAACGCAGATTGCGACGACGAAGATTAGCAGTTGGGATATTACGAAGGATATTGTCAATAAACGTGGTGTTAAGGGTTTGTTTGTAGGTGAGAATGAACGAGAAACGACGACGCGATAACGAAACGTTACAAAGAAAAACGATTTACATAAAACCCACAACTAACATTTTCCCCCCCCACTCCCCCATCCCCTCAACAGGCATGGACGCTCAAATAATGCGCGACGGCCCGTTCTACGCCGTCTTCTTCGGTTCCTACGAAATCTTCAAATTCTCCTTGCACAAACTAATCCCCGGGATCGCCGAGGATGTTAACTACTTCGTTTCGGGGGGGTTGGCGGGGATGATGGGTTGGGCTGTTGCTATGCCTTTTGATGTACCGAAGACGCTGGTGCAGAGTAATCCTAATGGTAAAGTTTTTGGAGAGTATTTTCCGAAGATGGCGGAAGTTGTTAGGACAAGGGGAATCGCGGGTGGGCTGTATGCCGGGTTGGCGCCGACTTTGTTGAGGGCGTTTCCGAGTAATGCGGCGCTGTTTTTAGGAGTGGAGTGGGCGAAGAATTTTTTTGAGGAGAACGTACCGAAATGAAAGAAAGAATTATTTTTGGGTTTTTTATAATATCAAAAGGATTGGCCGAGCAGCACAGCACATATTCTATTTTTTCTTCTACTACTAACTAAATACGAAACTTCATCTTTTTCTTCGTCTATTTAACGTCAAAGCCCTCTGCGCGGAGGCAGTCCTTGTGCTTGTTGATTAAGTCGAGGCAGCCTTCCTCTCCTTTTTCGGGGATGCATGCGTCCCGAAGTTTTTTCGTTTCAGGGCACTGTGCGGTTTGGGGGGGGGTTAGAGACGCGGTTAGAATGGGGAGCATAGCACGAAAAATGTACTGCTTTAACCGCAGCAGCGGCGGATCAAGCCGTTTTTAGACTATCGTCGATCGTCCTCGTCATCTTGACGAACTCATTCGTTGACTAATCTGATTCCACCTCATTTAAAACGGAACTCACACTGCAGCAAATCTTCTTCCCGCTCTTTCCGACTTTGGGAGCGGCCTTGGCCTGCTCGGGGGCTTTGAAGTAGTCAAGGAGCCCCATTACTTCTTCAATTTTTTTCATGAAAAAAGTGTGAATTTGGGATCGTGAAAAACAGCTGAATTTCGTGAAATAACGATCGATTTTACAACTCTCGTTACAACCTCGACATCATTACATACATTTCACTCTAAAAAAACAAACCCGTTTCACACGCAACGCCTCCAATAACCCCCAACACTCCATCCCGCGCTCCCTCAAAATGTCGGCTTCGTCCCCTCCTCCCCCTCCCTCCTTCTCCTCCAAACTCAACTCCCCCGCCTCCCCGACCTTCCTTCACTACCTCTGCAACCTCGGTTCCACGTCCCCCGCCACTCTGTCTTCGCTTTACACGTCCTCTTCTCCTTCGTCTTTGTCGCCGTACCCTCCAGGTGAGATACTGCGATGAGCGTCGCGAACGGTCGCTACTAAGCCACGCTGCCTCTATCGACACATAATTTCAACCAAATCTAAGCCCCCCTACTCCCCCCCCACTCCCACACAGGCTCCTTCTTCTCCCTCACAATCCTGACAAACCTCCTCAACGAAATAGAACGCTGCATAGTCCTCCGCATGGTAACTCTAGAACACACCGATGACTCCGGAGTCTCCGAGCGCGACTTCAACTCCTGGTTCACCGGCTCCAAAAAGCTCTGGAACTGGGAGAAGCTCAACGACCTCTGCATAATCTCGTTAAACCCGTCCCGAAAAAACTGGTTTGTAAAACTCCGCTCCCCCTTCCACTCCTCCCTCCGCTCCGCCCTCTCCTCCACCATCCTCGAACCCTGGCAACTCCTCCCCTCCGCCCAATTAAAACCCTCAAAATCCCCCACCCCAACCCTTCACTCCCTCAACACCTATACTCAAAAAATCTGGAACAAAATCCTTCACTACCTCGTCGGTACGAAGAACGCGTTAGAACCTGAAAAAAGCGTACTGAGGTTCTTGAGGGAGACGGGATTGATGCAGGTTGAGGAGAAGACGGCAGGAACGAAGAAGGAGAAGTGGGAGATTACGAGGAGGGGGTATGATTTTATGTTGAAGGATGTCAGCGAGCAGGTTTGGAGGTGAGCTTCTCACGGCGCGGTCGTAATTATCTTTCTCCTTTCTAACAACCTATCAAAAACCAACAACAGCTTCGTATTCTCCTACCTTCAATCCCTCCCCCCCTCCCAAACAACCTCAACCCTCCTCCTCCTAACCTCCCTCTCTCACTGCACCCTCTCCCACGGTTACCCCGTCTCCTTACTCACTCAAGACCATAAAACCTTAATGCCAAAATTCAAAGACTTCGGTTTAATTTATTATAAATCAGGTGATACAAAGTTTTACCCGACTGGGATTGCTATTAATTTAATTCCGGGGAGTTTGAAGAGTTCAGGGAATGATTTTATTTTTGACCCGATTAGTGATATACAATCAAGTTTAGATTTACCTGATCAAAATCAAAACCCACACCTCTCGATAATAGTCCAAACAAATTTCTCCATAATTGCATACACTTCGAGTCCTTTACATTTAAGTATGTTAATGTTATTTTGTGAATCGAAGGAGATTAAGATTTTACCGAATTGTGTTGTTTGTATGGTTACGAGGGATAGTGTTAAGGGAGCGTTTAGGAGGGGAATTGGGGGGGGACAGATTTTAAAGGTAAATGAAATTTTAACGGCATGTGAATTATAAAAATGCAACTTTAACGGACGAATTCTCTAACAGCAACGTTATCGTTGCACGTAATTTAAGTTCTTCAAAATGCACGCACATCCACGTACTCGTTCTGCAGACCGTATAATCCCCGAAAATGTAGAATCTCAAATCTGGCTCTGGGAGCGCGAGGAATCTCGTATAACACCGACTCTAACACTCCAGGTTTTCTTCGAGAATGACGAGAAATCAGTTTTTAATGAGGTTTGTGAGGAGGCGGGTTCGGGTGTTGTTTATAAGAATGAAAGTGAAGGTTATATTTTCGTTAGGTATTCAGATGCGGAGAGGGTTGTTGCAGTTAAGAGGAAAAAGGTTGAGGAGAGTAGAGAGGAGGATGGGGGGGATATGATTGTTTATTAGTCTGTTTCTTTGTAATTTTAATTTTTAACGGGTTTTTAATTTTTTGAGGATTCGAGAAGGGAGTATACCACTTGAAACGACTTTCATTAATTCATCAGATCCTTCGAACTCTCTTAAAATATCATAATTATTCTCCCATATACTACTCCCACCTTTATTATCCCATTCATCAACTGCACGTGTAACTTCTTCTTCTCGTAAGAGATGAATCATTGGGAGGGGGGAACGGTTTACGTAGTTTGTTATATCGGAGGTGGAAGCGTCACTGAATGTGAAGTCTGGGTGGAAAGCGGCGATTTGAACACTTCCTTCGACCATTGCAGTTAGGGTTTCTAGGTCGCTATTTATGTAGGACATGAAGTTTGAGAATGTGTCGGTGATGTTTGGGAGTGGTTTCGACAGGATTATTAATGACGTTAATCTTGTCGGTGTGTTGTCGAGCGTTTGGAGGTGAGAGGATGTGGTGCGGATGATTTGCGTTAGTTCTTCTCTAGAATTGAGGTAGGGTTCGTTAGGGAAGTTTATTAGTTGAAATTCAGACGGCTTTTGGAGGAGAGGACGGAGGGCAAATGGACAGAGCTTTAGAGGGAGGACGAAGTTCTTTAACCAGCTGCGGGTTACTGTCAAAGGACAGGAGGAGGAGGAGGTGGAGAAGGAGACGGTTGAACGGAGGGATAGAGAGAGCATTAGGAGGAGGATGATACGCATTCGACGAGGGTCGAGCGAGTTGCAAGAATGTGTAGGCAGGCTGACAGTTCGGCGTCGATTGAGGGAAGGAGTAGGGTTTTTGGCGACGGGTTTTGTGGAACCAACAACAATTCTGGGAGTTTAACGGTATATACCGGGGTTAAAATATAGGCCTGAGATGCCTATGTTCTATGATATATCGTGATATCGTGAAAGTATGGCCTCCAAAAACGACTCAAAGTGGGTTGAGTTTTTTCACATTTTGGTTTAATCTCTGAGAGTGGCTTTAAGTTCATCCCCGCGGTTCATTTCAACCTCCAACCAGTTCACGCGTGAAATTCATAAACTGATTAACTCGGATTCTCAATCACATAACAAAATCTCAACCTCATAAAGTTTTCTGCACCTCCGAATTTCATCCGATCGTCCGAGCTCCCCCCTCCTCCCTCCTCAATGTCAGTCTCATGGGATGCCCCCCCCCTCCAATCCTGTCCCCCCTCCCTCTCCCGTACCTTCCGTCAAATAATCCATTCCACTCTCCTCCCTCTTCTATCTCCTTCTCCTTCCGGTTCCTACCGTTCAATTTTATCAAGGTGCGAAGTCACTCGTCAGCGACTCTTCAAGAACCTCTTCGACTCAATTCAGCGTTCGCCAGTAGCTTCTGTCTCAACGTCAACGCTGTTTTCTTCGCTACGTAAATTTCTAATAAAGCCAACACCAATCCGAATGCAATATATATACTCGCTACACTCGTCGCAGCACACTCATAGAAACATGTCCTTTACTTAAAGATGGTGGTTTAGAATTGGAGGAGAGTAAAATACCTTTTGGGAGTACACAGAGTCGAGATGTATTTAATCATAACAACCTTTATCCGAGTAAAGAATCAACGAATAAACCGGAAGGTAGATTAAACGGTTTAGGTTGGGCTTGTGGTATCTGTGGTAAACGTTTTCGTACGTTATTCTATTTAGATAGACACTACGAGAATAGACATTCAGGCGGTAAAGTAAATAAAGGAGAGTGTGTAAGTGATATGTGTAATTTAGTAGGATGTAGTGATGTTAAATCAAAGAATTTAGGGTATTATGAAACGGAATATGGGCCGGGGATAATTAGTGGGAGTTTAGTAGGTGGTGGGAATCGTAGAGAAGAGGAGGAGGAGAAGGGATGCGATGATATTAAGATGGCAGGTTTTAAAAATCAATGTCGTGAATTAATTGATTCATGCGTTTCGAAGACGGAGAATATCGATACGGAGGTGAGGAACGGAAGAGGAGCGAACGCGACGAGATGTGAATAAGACAATTACGGGAGTAATGAGTCGGAGTGCAGTAGCTTTATTCTTAACGCGAACAGCCGCTTTCATCGCTATGTAATTTTAACTCGTCAACACCAATCCTCACGTGACTCGCTACACATCTTCGACAGTACGTTAAAACACATTTCTGCGGGAAGTTGGATTGTGATTATAGGGTTCATAGTTTGGCGGGGTTGGAGGAGGTTAGTGAGAAGGGGTTGAGAGCGGTTTGGGAGGAGGGGGGGAGGTTTAGGTTGGGGTTTTGGACGGGGAAGGTGAGAATAGGATAACGACGATCACGAGACTATTGTTGAGCTATTTTGGATAAGGAGCATTCTAACACGGTTCGCTTCGCTCACCCTCCAAACTCCCTACAGCTAATAATATTCTGGGTCGTGGTATTTTACGTAGGCGTCGGGTTAGGTATTTTCACACCAAAACGATCGAAAGGACTAGAGAGACGCAACACTTCCAGCTTCACGAACGTGCTGGAGAAGATTTTCAAGGGAGGGAAGGCGGGGAAAATTGGAGCGGGAATGTTAGGTTCAGGAAGAGGTGCAAACTTTGTGGGGAAGAAGAAACAATTTTAGAATTCGCCGTTTTTAATTTAAAGTAAATTGAGTTTTCACATTAACCTCAAAATTAGATTCACCCCTCACCCAATAAAAACTCAAAAACTCAGCCGCACAACCCCAGAACCTTTTCGAATTCACCCACGTATATAAGAGCACCGCCACCACCACAATAACCCCCCCTTATATTTTCAAGATGGAGGCTCCCATGGCTGTAAGTCCTGAGCGTGTTGGAAATAAACTTAACACAACCAAAACAAAAAACCATTGCGGGACCGACCTACACTACTTTTGAGGAAAAACAACCCCATGTGGGTTACGAATTTGTTATCTACTGTATATTCGGTCCAACCCCCTCCCCCCTCCCCCACGCCCCCCCCCCAACCCCTACTAACCTCCCCCAACCAAACCCCCCCACCCACGCCCGCCCAGGTCGTTGAGCTCGGCCTCCTCGTAAAGTTCATAGCCTCCGAAACCAGCAAACGCCTCGAAGCCGCCCGCGCCCTCCCCGAAACAATCGCCAAAGTCAAGAGAACCGTAGGTCAGATCATCGGAGCGACGGAAGACGTTCAGGAGGATAAGGGGACGTTGCATAGTTTGAAGACTATTAAGGAGAAGTTGGAGATCATTAGTGAGTGCTTGAATGATTTGGAGACTACGGCTAGCAAAGCTAGCGCTTTCGATAACACGACATTTGGACGTTTCTGTGGACTATTGAGAAATGGTCATGATGTTCTACAAATCGAGAAGAAGTTAGAGCAGGCTGACGCGGAGATTAAGGAGGGACTTGATGGACTTGTTAAGGCTACGCAGTTGGCGACTTATGCTAATAGAGCGAGTGGAGTGTTGAAGGAGGCTGGGGCCAGAGCGTTCTGGGACAAACACTTCAACGGACAGAGGACGGCACCACTCGACGATCTCATTGAGGCGCTCAAGTTCGAGGCTAGGGAGTGGGAGCAGGACGAGGCGAAGTCGGTTCCGAAGGACCTTATGGAAAATTTGACACCCACGCTTGAAGCAGCGTTGGGGGGACATGGGGAAGACGGAGAGTCTAAGCAGGTCACGGTTCTGAAGTTCGGAGAACTCTTCGGGTCCGAACCTCTGCACGTCACCCTTACGAAGCTCGAGGTGAGGCAGACAACTGCCACGTACCTCGTGCAGCTCCTGCTGTACCGCCTGCCCGACAGGAAGGTGGATTCGGCGTTTGACGGCATGTCGCTTTTGGTGAGCTCAGGAGACTCCCTCGCGACTCTGCGTCACGAGGTGAAAAAGTACGCCCAGGAGACTCTGGAGGTCGAGGGCGAGGACTCCGTCCCTCAGGTACGTACGAGCGAACGACGAGCTGTATAAATAACGCGATATTGAGTTGCTGAGCGACGAGTTGACAACGCTTCGTCAAACAAAGCTCGCTTCGCTCGCGCTCCTTCACTCGCCGCCACAGTTCCACGTCGACGGCGACTTCGAGATTTATTTGGACTCCGCAAGGACGAAAGTTCGTCGGAAGCAAAAGGCTGGTATGGAGGGAAAGCAGTTTCTGGACAGGGCTTGCATCGTCCCGACACAGGGCGTTCCGAAACCGAAGGAGTCGCAGAACAAGAAGCAATTTCGGTCTCCGTCAGCAAGCCAGCGTCGAAATACGCCACCATCGTTCCCGACGACGACGCGACCGCGGCTACCAGCGTCGAGGACATCGACGTGTCCGTTCCCGACGCCGCTGCCATGATCATGCAGCAGGTCGAGTACGAGGAGGCCACGGGGTTGACCGTCAAGAAGGCTTTGAAGGAGAAGCAGCTGACCCTGGCATTGCGGAGGAAAGCCGCCGAGATGGACGTCGGAGAGAGCGCCGTTGCATTTTAAGCCATGCTGTACGACCTTAGAGACACGGCCGCAACCATCAAGGTCAGCGGATCGAAGTTGCGACTGGTGAAGGCGGGCTCCACCGCTCTGAAAGCCAGGTACCTCACCGGCGATCACATTAAGCGCTTTCCTCCTGAGTGCGAGGCGGCCGCGGCCAAGTCTGCCGAGAGGTTAGAAAGTGCCGGGGACGACGCGAGGGCGCTGCTCGAGGCCTTCTCTGACCTCAAGGAGGCCCTGCAAAAGGCCCTCACCCCGGTTTTGATATCCGTCAAGCACGAGCGGCTCAGAACGGGAAGGGTCAAGAAGGCCGCACCGTCGGCTTCAGGTTTAAAGTCGTCATCGAAGAGGACTCGCGTGGTCGTTTGCGGAGGGGGCGCAGGAGGGCTGACGGTGGCCTCAGAGCTCTGTCTCGAACTTGACAAGTACGAGGTGGTCTTGGTCGACCCGAAGGAGTACTTCGAGGACTGCACGGCCCAGTGCAGGAGTATTTGCGACCCGGGCGAAACCTACGAGGGGGACGGAGACATCAGAAGTCAGTGGGCCAAGAGCATGGCGAGATACGAGACGACAACGGTGAGAGAGAACGAGACAAAAACTAGCACTAGCATATTTTCGCCACCTTTTAACACACTCGCAGGCCAGCAGCGCGCAGCTCGTCAACGGCTTGGTCACGGGCGTGAGGTCCACTCACATTGAAATCGGTGCCGATAGGACCGTCATCCCGTACGACTACCACGGGTTCGCACTACAGGAGCAACATCAAGACGGAGAACTCCTCGCTGGCCTTCAGGCACCAGCAAATGGTCGCGGAGAGGGACGCCATCGCCGCCGCGGACTACATCGTCGTGGTCGGAGGTGGCCTCGTGGGCGTCGAGATCTTCGGAGACATTGCGGAGAACTACCCGGGGAAGAAGATCTCCTTGATTCACGCCCACGACAAGATCCTGAGGAACGTCAAGGGAGCCCACGAGCTCGCTGTGCCCGTTTTGGAGGCTAGGGATCAACGTGATGCTGAACAGTAGGTTGAAACCCAGCGTGGGAAATTTGTCTGACTACGGAAACGACGCCGGCAGCAGCGTCGGGTGCAAGAGCTTCGTGACAGACAAGGGAGACGTCATTGAGGCGGACAAGGTCATTTGGTGCACGGGCTACGTGCCCAACACGGGGTACTTGAGGGAACCCTCGTCGGACAAGCTGTTCGCAGATTCCTTGGACAAATAGGGCTTCGTGAAGGTGAACTCGAGCTGCCAGGTGCAGGGCTGCGAGAACGTCTTCGCGCTGGGCGACATGCTGAGCGCGGAGAGCCCGGCCTCGCTATTTGCTACGATCTCGCCGGATGGGGAACTGGTGAGGGCAGAAAGGACGGGCGCCGCGGCCTTATTCCATGCGCTTGCCGTCTCCGTCAACGTCAAGCGCCTTTCGAGCGGCATGGGAGACAACAAGCTGACCAGGACCGACCAGAGGAGAATGAGCGGAAATAGTAACCAGGAAATTTCGTTGGGCTCGAAGAACAGCCTGTGGGCTATAGACGCGTACAGCTACCAAGCCTTTAGCGGCATTTTCGGCTTGGATCCGGGAGCCGACTTGAAAGTTGAGGAACTGTGAGACCGACGCTCCTATCGCCGCTACGCAAATATAACTCGTTAAATTCAATCTTCATGCGACTCGCTACGCTCGTCGTCGCAGAGCTCGAGACAAACTACATTTCGCTGGCGCCCAAGACGTCTGAGTTCAAGGAGATTTGGACGCGCTACTTCATTGGCAACATGCAGGACGCACAGAAGTGCATGGTGATGGGCGGAACGTTCAGAACCTTCCCCCTCCACATAGATCCCGAGGCGGAGAACTTCGAGGCAGGCGGGGGGTACGACGCGTGGAACGCCGCAGGCATTTTCGATCCCATGACCGGAAAGCCCGAGGAGGAAGACATCAAAGAATTGTTGGAGGAGGAGGGTGTGACATCAACTTTGAAAGACGAGGAGGTCGAAAAGTTGAAGAAACAAGTCAAGGACATTGAGCGGGTCAAGGACGACAACAAGAAGGAGCTGGAGAGTTTGAAGGCGGAAATGAAGGCGGAGAGTCTGAAGGAGATCGAGAGGCTCAAGGCTGAGTTGATTGAGCAGGCGAAGCAGCAGGCACCCCCGACTCCCATCGCGCTGGAGAGCCCCAAGAGATAGATGAGGCGGAAACAGAGCGAGAAGACTTTCGAGGAGCCGAAGAGGAAGGACGAGGACATAGAGGGGCTGAAAATTGAGATGGCCAGTTTGAAGGACACGCTGGCGGCCGTGCTCTTGGAGGCGTCGAGGAACAACCAGAGGTCCAACGCAGCGGCGCCCGAGGTTTTGGAGATGCAGAGGCAGCTCGAGAAGCGCGATTTGGAGAGGGAGAGGTTGAAGCATGAGGAGGAAATAACGGCGTTGAGGGCGGAGATCGACGCGCAGAGAATGATGGCCGAGGTCAAGATATACAACATGAAGGATGAAATGGCGGCCAGCATTGGCGAGGCAGGGACCCTCGCTCTTTCTTCGAGGGTAGAACAAGTGCTGGGGGGAGGCGGAGGAGCGGCGAACGGCAAGCAGGTCATGGCGACGGAAAAGAGCTACTTGGAGACGCTGGTGTTCAACCCGCCAGAGGGGGCAGCGGGGAGCGCGAACATCGCCATGGCGGCCGCGCAGATGATGATGCAGACCTCTCACGCGTCAGCAGCTCTGGCGCAAATGATAGCCGCATTGGCAGCTACGCTGAAGAAGCAGGGAGGGGGGAAGAGGAATAGAGCAGAATATAGCAGTGGTAGTAGTAGTAGTAATAGTAGTAATAGTAGTAATAGTAGTAATAGTAGTAATAGTAGTAATACTAGCAGGGTAAAAAATGTGGAAAGTTAAAGGCGCTTCACATTATGTATGTACAGCATTTACTTTGATTTTTTGCTTTCGCCGCCCTGCCTCTCGATGGGCTTGTCTTCGGGCCACACCGTGCCCAAGGCCCAGTCCCAGATCTTGCCGTCGGGGAACAGCCCCGCACCGAAGTTGTTGTTGAATTTGACGTGGTGAACGTAGTGCTCGAAGCGACGGGGGTAGAGGGGGTTCTTCTCCACGTCGTAGAAGGTGTATCCGATGTGGCCGCCGAGGGGCGCCCAGACGAGGCCGAACTTGTAGATGGTGTACTCGATAGGACTGAGAGGGATCAGGAAGGTGACGAGAAGGGCGGAAAAGTAAACCACGCCTTCGACAGGGTGGAAGGACAGGCCGGAAAGGGGATTAGGGTTGATGCTCTCGTGGTGGATTTTGTGGATTTGGCGATACCACATGGGGTGGTGAAGGGAGCGGTGGATGGTGTAGAAGTGAGCGTCGTTCCAGACGAACATGAAGAGCCAGGTGAGGACGCGAATGGGGTTGACGACCTCGGGTTTGTTGGTCGAGAAGGTTTGCGGGGCGAGGACGAAGACGTCCCAGAGAGCCAGGAGGAGTAGGCTGACGAGGGTCCGACGGAGCTCTTTGCGTTTCAAGTCGGCGGGCGTCTCGTCCGGATTGATTTTGAATCGCTGCAGCTGGGCTTTGAAGACCCATATGAAGGCCATCGTGGGGAGGTAGACAGTGGACCAGGCGAGTACGTTTTGGAAGAAGCTTAGTATAATGGTTTGGGGGAGTGTCAAGTCCGACGCAGTTTGGGAAATGGGCAACATATAGGACGGGATCCAGTTGGGAAACGGGGAAGAGGTAGTATTTGTGAGAACAAGCTCATAAAAGTGACGAAGGGCGTCCATTGTGTTTTTGGACGTCGGGTTAAGAATGTAAATTGTAGTTAAGCTAGTTAGCTGCTAGGAATGGAAGCTCGTCGAATATATGTCTATAAAAGGTAGAGGTTTCAAGTAAATCGTGATCATCGATACTATATGTTCACGCGAGCCAACACATGGTTATGGTTATGGTTATGGTTATGGTTATGTTTCTGGTTTGGGTTTCTGGTTTCCGGTTTCCGGTTCCTGGTTCCTGGTTCCTGGTTCGGGTAATGGTTATGTTTATGGTTATGGTTATGGTGAAGACGTTGGAGAGGTGGTTTATGTTAGGGTTATGGTTATGGTTATGGTTATGGTTATGGTTATGGTTATGGTTATGGTTAGGGTTATGGTTATGGTTATGGTTATGGTTAT
>BLQM01000050.1:5959-20026 GCA_012489335.1 Triparma laevis f. inornata
CCCCCCCCCAGTGGCAACAAGGCCCCGACCCCGACCCAAGCTCCCGTTACCTCTTCGACACGCACTACCCCGACTACTTCCCCGGCAGGGTCAGTTCCTCCGGCACCACCGTAAAACAATTCTCCAAAACCGTTAAAGAAACCCTCGACGTCTACACCTACCCCTACATCAACGGCAGGATCTTCGACCTCACCTGCGACTCTTACATCGCCGACGACGGCGAGTCCGTCTGCGTGAAGGTTCCCTCCTCGATGAAGCTCTTCTCCAGCTCGAACACCGACCTGTCTGTTCCCACTGAGAACTACGGCTCCGGCCCCGATTTCTGCATCGCCAACCCAGCTACCGAGTACTGGCAAAACAAAATAGGCGCCACCGTCGAGGAGCTCGTCAACGAATACGGCTCCTCAGGCGTTTACATCGATCAGGTCGCCTCCGCTTCCATGAACCTTTGCTACGATCCTTCTCACAACCACACCATCGCCAACGGCCACTGGTGGAGGAACGGGTATTTAGGAATGTTCAACAAAATCCACGAGCTGGTTGGAGACAGCACCAACGCTCCCATGGTCACGGAATCGAACTCGGAGATTTACATGGACATGGTCGAAGGGTACCTCCCCCTGACTGCGTTCGCAAAGCCCTTCGCTTCGAGCTCGAACGGCAATATTTTGGTTCCGGCGTTCTCCTTCGTTTATGGAGGCTACTATAACGCGTTCGGAGCCGAATTTTACCAGGCGGACTTCACCGACATTCCTTACTTGAGGTCGAAAATTGCAGGCATGCTCATCACTGGAACTCAGATTGGTTGGTTCAGTTTGGGAGGTGAGGCGAGCGAAGCGAGCCGAGAAGTGAAGCGACGAAGATGTGTAGCTATTCCTTCTACTCCTCGCATTAAGAATATTCTAAACTAACTCGTCGCTTCGCTCCTCCTACACTTGTCGCAGGAATCGAAGACGACGCGTGCGGCGAAATGGGCCTGTATGATCTTTTCATGGACAAGGAAAATCTGGACGTGAACCAGTACATCGTGGACAGCGCAAACATTCGATCTGAGCTGGTCGACTTCTTCTTGAACGGCCGCCAGTACCCGAACCCCGTTGCGGACCCGGCCCCGAAGATTGCTGGCACGAACTGGGAGTACCTCGATGTAATGACTGGCACCTGGGTGAGCGAACACGCAAGTGAAGTGGTCGTGCTACTTTGCAACGTGGCCGATTCTGACAAGCAGTTCACTCTCACGTTGGACTTCACAACGTACGGGTGGAAGGAAGGAGATCAGTACAAGATGGATGGATCTGACGAGGTTTTCACTGTCGACAGCGGAAACGTGCAGGTTGTTGACATGGACGTTGAGAGTACCGGCATCGAAGTGCTGCGGTTCGCTCTAGTTCAGTAAATGAGAAAAAGCAATGCTAGATTTTACTTCTAAAGTAGTTTACGTTTTTATTCGTAGCTCTCCCCCCCACTCCCTCTTCTCTTTCCCATTTCCTTCCCTTCTATACCCCCCCCCTCCTACCCCCTTCCCCCAACCCCCCTCCCCTTAAACATCACCAGCAAACATCGGCTGAAAGTAGTTCAGCAACTCTCCAATGCTAATCAAACCGTTCATCAACTCCCCCTCCTTGAAGCACTGCGTGGCGGTGATGACCGCTAGCTCGTAGGGCGAGATTCAGAACGAGGCCTCCAGGTCAGCCGCCTCGTACAAGACCTTCATGACGCTGGTGACGAAGTGAGTCGTCTCGTCTAAACTCAAGTGCCCGTCTCCGTCGCTGTCGTGGATGGTGAAGGTGGTAATGATCTTCTCCTTCGCGCTGGAGTTGCACAGCACGCTTAGGCCGGACGTGAGCTCCGCGAAGTCGACCTTGCCCATGCCGGCGGAATCGAAGGAGTTGAAGATGCGAGTTCCGACGCTCATGGCCATTGCGAAGTTGCTGCCGTAGCAAGGGCTGCCTCCGAGGGCGCCGATGTTCTGCAGGCACTTCAAAAAGGCATCCAAACCGAGGTTGCCGTCCGGCGCGGATTCGGAGAGGATCTCGAGCAGGTCGTCGACCGTGACGGATCCGAGTCCGAGGAGGATCTTGGTCGCCTCGAGCTTGTCCTTGACGCTCAGGTTGTACCTCTTGGAACTCTCCTCTTCCTCGACCTCGTCTTGGAAGTCGCCGCCGTCCTCCGGCTTTCTCTTCACCCCCCCCCCCCCATTGCTGTCCCTACTGTCCGTGGTGTACCACTTGGTGAACTGAGACGAGCGGCGAGCGTGTTAGTGGTCGAGATTGCGAATAGAGGAGTGGAGCGCGTTAACGAGGCGTGGAGTGCGTCAACGAGGAGCGAAGCGACGAATTCATAGACAACGCGTTCTCTACTCTAGGAGCCTGATTACGACCGTAATTGCCGTATTCCCAGCTCGTCGCTTCGCTCTCGCTACCGCTCGCGTGCTAGCGGTAGAGATAGCGAAAACGAGGAGGGATGCGCGTTATTCAACTCGTCGCTTCGCTCCTCGCTGGGCTTCGTCGTCGTGGTGGCTCACCTCTTCCAAACTAATATCCCCCCTCTCGTTCAACCTCGCCTCATCGAACGCCTCCTTCGCCGAAATCTGCGAAGTGCGTAGCGAGTCAAGTCAAATTCGGCGTTAATTTGTTAGAAATGCGTGGCGATGATAGTGACGACGCTGCTGCGTTTGAAGCTACTAGCGCAAACGAATTATGATCGTAAATATCGTACTCTCAGCTCGTTGATTCGCTCCTCGTGGTGCCTCACCTCCGCGATCTCCTTCACGCTCGTGATGACCTTCGCCGGGTCCATGAACTTCTGAACCGAGAAGATGCTCATCATGAGGCTCTCGATCTGGGAGCGAGACAAATGACCGTCGGAGTCGGAGTCGTAGAGGGTGAAGGCGGTGCGCATTTTATCCTCTTTCTTGGCGGAGCTGAGCATGGTTAGGACGGTTGCGACGTCGTTAAAGTTGACGACCTTCCTTCCGCTGGCCATGGCCTGGTTCTCGAACATGTCCATGAATCCGAAGCTGCGACGAAGAGAAGGGGGATATACCATTACGTCATTGCATGGTTAGATTGAACTGTTATAATAATATAAAACATACAACTCATTTAAATCTCACCTGAACTCCTTAAGCTTCTGGTGCAATCCTGCGTCTCCGTCTCCGTCGGTAAAGCCTCCTGCGCTCCTGTTCAGCCTGACGAAGAACCTGAACATGGAGGCTACGTCAACCACTCCTGTGGGGTAAACGTCTTGCATGAACATCTGCATGACGTCTGCGATACCGTAGTGTTTGAGTTTGGTCAGCTCTCGGATGTCGTTCCAGGTCATGGCTTTGATGGTGGTGGTGGGCGGGGCAGGGGGGGTGTTAGGGTTAACCCCAACACCTTGTTCCTCTCCCTCTCCCTCTCCCTCTCCCTCTCCCTCTCCCTCTCCCTCCTCTTCTGCTCCCGGGTCCTCGTACCAGTCCTTGAACTCTTCGAAGGTGAGCTCTTCGTTCTCATTCAAATTCAGCTCCGAGAAGGCTTCCTCGGCCGTCTTTACGCCGAGCTGGTCGGGCGTCACGCCGTTGTTGCTAGGCCCAATGTCCGGATTCATCCAGAAGAGCAATTTGAAAACACTCGCGAGGTAAACAGACAGCTCGAACTGCGAAATGGAAGACGTAGCGTTAACGTCGAAGAGAGAGAAGGCGGCCTTGGCCTTCTCGTCCCTCGACCCTCCGCAGAGCACGCTGACTCCCGAGCAAATTTCCGAGAAGTCGATGAGTTCCTGCAACGAGCGAAGCGAGTCGCACGAAGATTGGTGTTAACGAGTTAGAATTGCGTAGCGAAGAAAGAGGCTTGCGTGTTTAGACAGAAGCTACCAGCGTAGCTTAATTACGGCAAATGATATCGCATTTCCGGCGAGTAGTGAAGCGACGAGTTCAAGACAACGCATTCTCCACTTTACTCGTTAGAATTGCGTAGCGAAGAAAGAAGCTTGCGTGTTTAGACAAAAGCTACTAGCGTAGCTAAATTACGACCACGAATATCGCATTCCCAGCTCGTCGCTTCGCTCCTCGCGACTTCGTACCTCGTTGGGAAATTCGTTGCTGATGAAGGCGTTGAAGAGTTCGTTGCCTAGGTAGTTCGTGAAACTAGCGAGGTAGCTCGCCCAGGGCTCGGAAGTCACGATGAACTTGCGCAGGCCCTGGACGAAGCCCTGGCGGGAGAGCATGCCCCTCATGTCGGTGTACTGGGCGAAGACGTCGAAGACGACTTCGGGGCTGTGAGCTGCGACGGGGGAGGGAGGAGCGGTGAGCGAAGCGAGCGCGAGCAAGGCGCCATAGGAGGGAGCGTGTTAGTGGTGGAGATAGTATATAGCTCCTTATCGTCGTTCGCTCTCGCTGTCGTCGCCCACCCCTCCCAACTTCTCACCTTTGAAGGTTGTCAATTGCCTGAGCTCCTTCAGAGTGGTGGGAACGGTGCGGCGGGCGGGGGGGGTGTACTCGTCGTTTTGATCCTCCTCCTCCTCCTCCTCCTCCTCCTCTTCCTCCTCGGAGTCCTCTTCATCGCCTCCTCCTCCTCCAACCCAAGAACCGTCCTGCATGTACCACTGCGTGAACTCTCCAAAGCTCAACCTCCCATCGTGGTTAAGGTCCGCGTCCCCGAATGCCTGCATGGCGGTCTGTTGCGCGAGCTCCTCCGGCCCGCAGTTGACCTGGGAGATGATTTCCGGCTTGATCTGGTAAAGCATGCAGAACATGCTCGTGAGGTACGTGATCATCTCGTCGAGGGAGATGAAGCCGTCTCCGTTGAGGTCGAAGAGGCTGAAGGCGGCCATAACCTTGTCGTCGCGGTCTCCGCCGCAGAGGACGCTGATGCCGGAGGCGAGCTCGGCGAAATCGATGAGCCCGTCTCCGTTGAAGTCGAGGGCTTGGAAGAGCGATTCCACTACGAATAGAATGCGGCTCCTCTCCTGCAAATTTTGATAGGTTAGAATCGGGAAATAATTAAATACGTCTATCTCCGCCGCGCCTCGCCTCATCTCACCTGCTCTCCGAGCCTCTCAATCCTCTCCCTAATCAACCTCGCGAAGCACCTGAAAAAGCTCTCTTTCGTCAGATACCCTTCCCCGTTCGCTTCCCTCGCGAACAGCTCGAAAACGTCTTCAACGTGTAGATCCTCCAGTCCGGTTATTTTCTGGACTTCCTCCATCGTAATCGGGTGGAGGCCGCCGGAATCGAGGTCGTAGGATAGAGGGTCGTAGGAGGTCTCGGATATGCTGTTGGAGTGTTCTCTGGGGCTGGAGGTCGCTTCGGGTTGGTGGTCTTCTTGTTTGCTGCGACGAGCGAAGCGAGGAGCGGCGAGCGAAGCGAGCCGAGGAGCGAAGCGAAGTGACGAATTAGTATAGAGTGCTTATTATAGCGAGGAGCGATACATCCTCGTCGCTTCGCTCCTCGTTGTCGTCGTTCGCTCCTCGCAGTTCCTCACCTCCTCCAGATGTGGAATTCCTCGTAACTCAACCGACCGTCGTAATTCAAATCAGCCTCCTCAAAAACCTGCTCAGCCGTAACCTGCCCAAGCGCCTCCGCCGTGACTCCTTCGATAGCGTGTTCCCTCCTTTTATCAGGGTTGACTTCAAAGAGAACCTTGAAAACGCTAGTCAAATACGTTTTCATTTCCTCAAACGAAATGAAACCATCGCCGTTCAAATCGAATATCTCGAAAGCGGACCTGATCTTCGTATCCTGCGAGCCTCCCACGAGGACGGACAAGCCGACGACGACTTCGTCGAAGCTGCGACGAGCGTAGCGAGTCGCGATGAAGATTGTAGTTAACGAATTAGAACTGCGTAACGACCAAAGAGACCGCGCGTTTAGTCTAAAACTACCAGCGCAGCCGAAGTACTCGCGCTAATATCGTATTCATAGCTCGTAGCTTCGCTCCGAGTGACTTCGCACCTCACGCCGTCCATACCGTCGGGTCTCTCGAAGATCCTGTAGAGATTTTCGACTAATTGATGAACTTGATCGTTCGCGTTTACGCCTAACATGATATCGAAGCAATGGTGGAAGTTTTGTTTGCTGATGATGCCGCTGCTCGGGTTCGCGACGCTGGCGAATGTTTCGAAGAGTGTTTTGACTGATACTTTTGAGAGGGCTGTTCTTTTGAGCATTTCTGTGACGAGTGAAGCGAGGAGCATTAGCGAGGCGAGAGGGCGAAGCCCGAGCGGGGAGGGGAGGGGGGAGTTAGTATAGAGTGCTTCTAGTATCGTACCGAGCGGGGAGCGAAGCAAGCCTATTAATGCATTCCCAACGAGGACAAAGCCCAGCAAGGAGCGAAGCGACGAGTTGAACGAAATCGAGTACGAATCCTCGTCGCTTCGCTCCCCGCTAGTATAAACTGCTTCTAGTATCGTAATTCGCGGAATTAACGCATTCCCAGCTCGTCGCTTCGTTCCGGGCTGGGCTTCGTCCTCGCAGTTTCTCACCTAGGGTTACGACTTCTGAGTTAGCGTAGCCTTTTATTTCGGAGGCTCCTTCGGTTGAGTACCACGCCTTGAATTCTTCGAGGCTGATCTTTCCGTCATTCCTTTTGTCGGCTTTGCCGAAGGCTTGTCTGGCCATATTTGCGGCTGCGGCGAGCGTAGCGAGTCGCATGAAGATTGGTGTTTACGAGTTAGAATTACGTAGCGACGAAAACAGCTTGAGCGTTTAGACTAAAGCTACTAGCGTAGACGAATTACGACCGTAATTATTTCATTCCCAGCTCGTCGCTGCTTCTCACCTACTTCGTTGACGTCTCCTACGTCTACTCCGCTTCTGGAGAAAATTGATACTACGGTTGTTAGGTAATCCGTCATTTCGTGGAGGGAGATGTAGCCGTCTTGGTCGGCGTCGAAGAGGGAGAAGGCGGATTCGACTTTCGAGGAGCGCTGCCCGCCGCAGACCACGGTCATGGCGGCGATTAAGGAGCTTAAGGCCGCGACTTCACCTTCGGCGATGAGGTAAGGGTTGAGTTCTTCGGCAGTGGGGGTTCGGCCCATGAGGGAGGCGACGGCGCGAACGTAGCTACCGGGCAACTTCGTAATCGGGTAGCGTCTAAGTCCTTCCCAAATACTATCTCTGACCCTCTCTCCTCCGCGCTCTCCGAGGTACTGCCAGAGGCGAGCGGTGCCTGCGACGAGCGTAGCGAGGAGCGGCGAGCGTAGCGAGGAGCGGCGAGCGAAGCGAGCCGAGGAGCGAAGCGACGAGTTAGTATAGAATTTTCTTAAAGCTCGTCGCTTCGCTCCTCGTACTCGCGCCAGTATCGTTTTCACAGCTCGTCGCTTCGCTCCTCGCGACTCTCTCTCTCTATCTCTTCGTACCTTGCAAGTAACCTTTGTAGCTGATCCAGCCGCCGTAGTTCATTTCTCCGTAGACTTCTGCGACGTCTTTAATGTCCGCTTCGGCAAGTTTAGAACCTCTGCGGAATTCGCCGAGGGTCGTTTCGGGATCGTCGTGGTCGGTGGAGTCGGGTTTTTCGATGTACTCAGGGTTGCCTACTGCGGAGGCTTGGTACCACTGTTTGAATTCTTGGTAGGATAAAACTCCGTCGGAGTTTATGTCGGCTTCTTCGAAGGCCGAGCGGGCGGTGGCGGCCGCCAGCTCTTCCGCGGTGGCTCCGACCTCGGATTCGAGCTGAGGCTTCAAGCAGTAGATGACCTTGAAAACGCTTCCCAAGTACTCCGTGAATTCGGACAAGGTGATGTATCCTTCTTTTGCTTTGTCGTAGAGGTTGAAGGCGGCGAGGACCTTTTCCTCGTCGCTTCCTCCGCAGAACATGGAGATGCCCGAGTTGAGGGAGCGGACGGAGACGGTGCCGGTGTTGTTCGTGTCGAAGGATCTATGGGATGTGGGCGGCGAGCGTGTGTTAGAATTTGGGGAGGAGTCTCTTATGTGATATATTTGCTCACCTCCACAATTTCTCCACCGCCCTCAACCTCACATCCTCCCCCTCCCCCTCCCCCCCCCCCATGCTCCTCGCGATCCCCTCCAAACAAACCTTAAAATCCCCCTCCCTAATCCCCCCCCCCTCACTACACTGTTCAAACATCCTAATAATATCCCTACTACTAAATTTATTCAAATAAGTCGCTTCAACAGCCTTCTCAAAGCTCAGTTCCTCCCGATTAATTCTAGCGGGAGCCGCGGAGGTACCTGTTGAGAACCATTCCTCGAATTCACCGAAATTCATAACACCGTGAACATCACCCATGGCTCCCTTCGCAGTTTCATGCGCTAACTGTTCAGGAGTGACTCTATTCTCCTCAAAAACTCTCCTATCCTTCGCGTACCTCAGCTTGAAGAGTGTGAGTAAATACTCGGCCATTTCTTGGAAGGTGATGACGCCGTCGCCGTTGGAGTCGTAGAGTTCGAAGGCTGCGCGGAGTTTCGTTGATTTGGGAGTTGTTGTTAGGCTGGTTAAGGCGGTTAAGAGGGTTTGGATGGTGGGGTTGGAGGCGTAGAGGGGGTAGATTTGGAGGAGGTGGGAGTGGACGAGGGAGGAGGTTTGGGATTGTTGGGGGGGGATTAGGTGGGTTATTATGGAGTTGTATTGGGATTGAGATATGCGGAGGCTGTGGCGGCGAGCGAAGCGAGCCAAGGAGGGACGGAATAGGCGGAGTTAGAAAATCTTGTGTGAAAAGATCGAAAGCCTGCTTCCTGATGCGCGAGCGGCGTCGCGCTTCTTCGCCTGAAGGACGTGCTCTCCGTCCGTGCTCTCGCGTCCCCCCTTCCTCTGCTCCCTCCTTCACTCTTCCTCTCCTTCCTTCCACTATACATCCTCCACTCTCTCATCACATCTCACCTCTCATCAGCCACACTCCTAAACAACCTACTAATATGCCTAACGCTAACCTCCGTCAAACAGCACGTACTCAAAATTAAAGCAGAGCTCTGATTATCTGAGACAACCTCGAGAATCACATCGTATGTACCTGAACGAAACGTTGATTACGAGGAACAAGGGACGAGTTAGTATAGAATGCACTCATTTTTTAAGGCCCTTGATGACGATTTATGCAATTACGTCTTCTCGTCTCAACATAGCGTCCGACGATCATGTAAGTCGCGTCGTCTCGATGGTCCTCCTCGCAGTTTTTTCTTTTTTTCTCACCTTCACTGAAATAACTCGGGACGGAGGATAGGACTTGGAGAGGGAAGTGGATGTCTTTAGACGGTAAATACAACCCGATGGGCTTACGAGGAGAGGACAAAGAGGATTGTATGCAGGAAGTTAATTCGGGGAGGGAGAGGTTTTGGTAGAGGAGGAGGGAGGCAGTGCGTTCGGGGGTGGTTGCGGTGGGTGGAAGGCGGAGGGAGACGGTGTGAAGGTTTAGGGTCATCGTTGGAGCTTGAGTGGAACGGTAGGGAGCGAGTAGCGGCGAGCGAAGTGAGCAGAGTTATGCGGAAGCGACGAGTTAGTGCAGTGAACGGTTTCAATGTCGAGTCGCAGCTTATGCGGAAGTCTCGCCTCGGAGTCTCAGCGACGAATTGAACAACGTTCATTGGGACGTCGCTCCTCGTTATATTCCTGGCGCCTTCTAATCGTAAGATTCGCAACGACTCCTCATAGTTTAGACGCTTCGTAATCTCGCCCCTCCTAGTTTAGATTGGTTTCAGTGCTCGGAGCGTAGCGACCTCGACACTCGCGGAAATAACGCATTCCCAGAACGTCGCTGAGCGACGAGACTGAGTCTCACCTTCCTGCGACTGGGCGACGGTTCGGGGGAGGGGAAGGAGGAGAGGAGGGAGGAGGAGGATGAAGAGGGGCGGGATATCGATCGAAGCGATGGTGGGGGTTCCTACGATGACGTGGGGTTGTTGATAATCGGAATTAGAGAACTACTAGGACAAACTACGAGGCTGGTGCTTGCTGACAGTTGCGTTCACGGTCTAGAAGATGATTTTGAGCAAAACGAGATCGCAGAGCTTTTGAAATCCATGATATTGGTCAATCCAGTTGAGCCTTCTCTACGATCACTTTTACGCCACCGCACTACGGCATCGCCAACTCGAATCCCTTCTGTCGTCGATACTCAGAACTAATCGTTATATACCCCGCTGAAATAGGACTTCTCAGCACAAAAAGCGCCGGCTTCCACGTTCGTAAAGCGTTAACCGCTAAAGCTGCTGGTTCGATACCTTCAACCGTATTAGACCCATAAATATCACTTGAAATCGACCTTGATAGAAATTATTATCGGACCCAGATAATTTGAAACGGGATACGTTAGTTTATCCCCGAAATATTAGCAAACGAAAGGACTTCTCACCGACGCCGCCCGAATTCTGCTCTGGATTGTGTTGATAATCAACAGAACAACCGTGAGAACTGCACAATACCGGATACTGAGGCAGTCTGTTGTGGTACTGCTAGGCCCGAAGTTGCGCTACTACTCATTAACGGTCGTATCAGAGAAATAGGTACACATTGATTTAAACGGCCCATGTCGAGGTGAGTCCGCAGTGAGTCTGCAACAGCAGCAGAGACCATGATCGCCAACCCTATATCTATGTATCAAAAAATATCAAAAATAAGAATATATAAATTAGCAAGCCTCAAACTTACACGTCGCTTTGCCTCTGCCTCACTACTCATTCCTCACTCCTCACTCCCCCCAATTCTCCCTTACAGCAACGCCACCATAAACCCTCCAAGTCCCTCCAGCCACTCCCTCTCCCCCACCTCCTCCCCCACAATCTCCCTAACCATGTCCCCCTCTCCCCCCCCTTCCCCTCCACCCACCCCTCCATCCTCCTCGACGGTTTAATGTCATCTTACCTCTCCTCTGACACAATCTACACCCATGTTTTATCCTTAATCAGTACTGCTCAGAGTAGTAAAAGAACTGAAGAACCAACCTCCCCCGATTCCGCCCGCAAACGTCGAAAAAAACAGTCAACCCCAGAACCCTCTTCCCCCCTCCCAAAACCTCTACACCGCTCCCCCCTCCCCCTCTCCCCCCGCCGTTCCCCCTCCCCTTCTCTTCATAAAAAAATAACAATCCTCCCACAATTCTATACTCCTAATTCAGGTGGAATGGGTTTACGGAGGAGCAATACGAGTATCATGATGCCTGAGATAGGGGGAGGGGAGTGGGGGGAGGAGGAGAGGAAGGGGTTTAAGGATTTTAAGAAAGGTGAGTCTCAGGAGGAAGCGACGTCGAACGTGAGACTGTGGTGGAGCGGAGACTTCGCGTAAGAGTGCATATTCGACGGGAGACTGAACGAGCTCAGTTCGGAGACCAAACGAACGGAACCTGACGTTTCTAACTCACGACTCGCTACGCTCATCACTCCCCGCCGAGACAGCCATCAAAGGATTACACCCTTTACCCGATTTCTTCTCCCAAAGAATCTACTCCAAAATAACCAAAAACTCCCCCTCCTACTGCACAAAAAAACAATGGAACACCTGGTCATCCGAAAATCTTGATTGGGATGTCGGTGAAGTTTTTTTTAGGACTGTTAAGGAGGATGAGAGTGAGGTTATTGTTAAAGATGATTTTATACCGATTATTACGAGCCTTTTACAGACTCATCCTGGGTTGGAATTTTTGAGTGAGGTGAGAGGAAATGGGAGGAGGGAATGATGAGATCATAAATAAAACGTTTTTGGTATTATTTTACAACAACTTGCGGAAGCAACGTCAGGCGAGACCCTGCATAACGATTCTAACACGGCTCGCGTTCGCTCGCCGCTCCCCCCTCCCCCCGTCGCAGCATAAAGAGTTTCAGGAGAAGTATACTGTTACGGTTATTGCGAGGATTTTTTATGAGGTTGATAAGGAAGGGTTAGGGCATTTGACTCGGAGGATGTGTAGGAAGAGGAGGGTTTGGGAGGCGTTTTTGAGGGCGGGAGAGGAGGAGGTGAGTGAGCCCTGTCAAACACGACAATTATTCTGAGCACTCATCTTCTAACTCGACGAATCTCACACACGTAAATTCCTCCCCTCTCCTCCTCGTCTAGGATATCAATAAAGTAATGGACTTCTTCAGCTACGAGCACTTCTACGTCCTCTACTGCCGTTTCTGGGAACTCGACTCCGACCGCGACTACAAAATCTCCCGCGCTGACCTCCTCAAATACGGCGATCACTCTTTATCCCACGCCATCGTCGACCGCATCTTCGAGAACGCGCCGAGGCCGTTCGGAAGGAGGGGAGGGGAGGAAATGGGATACGAGGATTTCATATATTTTATGTTGAGCGAGGAGAATAAGCAGAATGAGGTTGCGGTGAGGTATTGGTTTGAGTGTTTGGATATTGATGGGGATGGGGTTTTGAGTACTATGGATATGAAGAGGTGAGAGGCGAGGAATTTCAACGTTTGTGAAAACCAACACCAGCACCATTTCTAACTCGTCGCTTCGCTCCTCGCTCAAACTTCGTCCTCGTCAGCTTCTACAACGTTCAAAGCCATCGCATGCAATGCCTAGGACACGACGTCGTACCCTTCGAAGACGTCCTCTGCCAAATGTACGACCTGATAAAGCCTCAAGGCAAGGACGGCGTCGTAGTCTCCGACTTCCTCCAACCCGAATGCGACAAAGTCTCCGGAGCCCTCTTCGACGCTCTTTTCAATTTGAACAAGTACCTCCAGTTCGAGAGCAGGGACCCGTTCTTGGAGAGGACGAAGAGGGAGGACGAATTCGATAACGACTGGGATAGGTACGCGTGCGTTGATTATAATAGGCTGGCGATGGAGGAGGAGCAGAGGGAGGATGATAGGAATCAGATGGAGATTGAATGGGAGGGGGGGACGGGGATAACAACATGAACATGGGAGAGTAGGTGTTTGGGTGTGTGTAGGGGGTGGGGAAGAGAGAGAGAGAGAGAGTTGGAAAATAGGGGAAAGAGAGAGAGTGAAAGCGAAAAACAAAGAAAACCCACAAACGGGCTTTTAGTGTTCAAAAAAACATCATACTCGATCTTCATAACTTGCCCAAGCCTTGTGACTCTCGCTCAATCTGACCTCCACGGTCCCCCTGAACCAACCCTTCTTAGAACCCTTCTTGACTCCCTCGAAAATCTTCTTGCACATGAACTCCGTCGTCGTCATCTCCCCAGGAAACAGCTCATCTAAATTCTTAAAGTTGTAAGCCTGCGACGACGAGCGAAGCCAGAGCGAGGAGCGAAGTGACGAGTTAGTTTAGAATGTTTTACTTTCTTTTCGCATGAACCCTTGCTAATGTCGTATTCGTAGCTCGTCGCTTCGCTCCTCACAGTTTCTCACCTCGCACACCTCCGCAAGGACATTCGACGCTTCTCCTATATCTACCACCCAGTTGTTTTTCGGGTGAAGCTTGGAAGTTTTGAAGGTCACATCGACCGTGTACGTTGCGCCGTGGAGGTTTTGCGCGGGGCCGAAGGACGGGTTGTTCGCGAAACTGGCGTCGAGAAAGAAATCGGAGTTAGTAGGCGTCGATGGATTGCGAAGAGGAAACAAAGGTCAAGGCGACGATATCGTACCTGTGTGCGATCATGATGCTGTCGCGAACAGTAAGGCTGTAGCCTGACCCGCGTGTATATGCGAGACAGACTAGAAAGAGCACCAGAAACAGGGTGCTAGACGAAGTGAAAGCCGACATTAGTTTTCTCGTAGTCGATCTCGCTATTTTGGATTGAATAACGCCGACTTGTAAGGATCCAATGATAATGTCGTGGAGCTGAATAACTCGATATCTACAAGCTATCAATATTTTGCCAATCTACCGACGTAGAAAATTTCTCTCTGGGAAGTGCCACAACTGCCCGTCCAACACTTCTCCAACCTGAAGCAACCCCAACCCCTACATTTCGTTTCCCATATTCCCGCACAAAGAATCCGAGCCCTCCCAATAGAGACCGCTAGCTATATAAAAGCACCCAGCACCGATGGCGAAGGGAAAGAAGAAGGCTACCCAGGTCCCCACGGGCTTCGGAGGAGGTAAGGATCATCATTGGCGAAAACCTACTGTGCGCCGGACAGCGGCAATATTATCATGACATGGGCGCAGTTCCTGCCATATTCCCCCTAACTTCCCACTTCCCTCCCTTCCCCGCCCCGCC